>CM010316.2:1774285-1793550 GCA_001923025.3 Taenia multiceps
CCACCCCTGCCTTACCACCGCCCACCGCACCGCACTGCGATGCGCGTCACTTTGAGCCGTCGCAACCACTCCTCCTCATCACTGCAGAGCGTTGGCATTGCCATTGCAAGGCGTGTCATTCTGGGTCACCATGGCTGGTTGGGTGGGTGGGTGGGTGGTGTGGTGTGGTGTGGTGTGGTGTGGCGTTCTGCTTCTCTTGGCACTCGCATGTGCGCCTGCCGCACCGCACTGCACTGAGGTGAGGAAGAAGACGGTGGAGGGAGGGTGCGAGGTGGTGGATGGGTGAAAGCAAGGCTGCGGCGATGCGGCCTACTGTGTGCATGTCTGCTAGGCAGGTAGGCGGTGGTGGTGCGTGTGTGTGTGTGTGTGTGTGAGTGTGTTTGTGTGTGGCTTGGTTGGACGTGGTAGTGGTAGGGTGGAGAGAGGTGGTGAGGGCCAACGCCAGCCAGCCAGCCAGGGAGGGAGGGAGGGAGGGAGGGAGGGAGGCGCGGGAGAGTGGGGCTTGCGCGACCGCCCGCACGGCAGGAGAGAGGAGGTGGGACGGCGGTAGTGGTGGAGAGTGGGCAAGGAGAGTAGAGCAGAGCAGAGTAGAGTAGATTAGGGGAGGGAAGCGGAGAGGAGAAGAGGGGAGAGGAGAGGAGAGGAGAGGGTGGGAGGTGTGAAGTGAAGTTGACGCCAGCGACCATACCACGTAGAAAGCACCGGTTCTCGTCCGATCACCGAAGTTAAGCTACGTCGGGCCGGGTTAGTACTTGCATGGGTGACCGGCTGGGAATACTCGGTGTTGCTGGCCCCTTCTTCTCCACTTTACTTACCTACCATTCATTCATTCCTTCATTCATTCACTCATCCACCACCCCTGCCTTACCACCGCCCACCGCACCGCACTGCGATGCGCGTCACTTTGAGCCGTCGCAACCACTCCTCCTCATCACTGCAGAGCGTTGGCATTGCCATTGCAAGGCGTGTCATTCTGGGTCACCATGGCTGGTTGGGTGGGTGGGTGGTGTGGTGTGGTGTGGTGTGGTGTGGTGTGGTGTGGCGTTCTGCTTCTCTTGGCACTCGCATGTGCGCCTGCCGCACCGCACTGCACTGAGGTGAGGAAGAAGACGGTGGAGGGAGGGTGCGAGGTGGTGGATGGGTGAAAGCAAGGCTGCGGCGATGCGGCCTACTGTGTGCATGTCTGCTAGGCAGGTAGGCGGTGGTGGTGCGTGTGTGTGTGTGTGCGTGTGTGAGTGTGTTTGTGTGTGGCTTGGTTGGACGTGGTAGTGGTAGGGTGGAGAGAGGTGGTGAGGGCCAACGCCAGCCAGCCAGCCAGGGAGGGAGGGAGGGAGGGAGGGAGGGAGGCGCGGGAGAGTGGGGCTTGCGCGACCGCCCGCACGGCAGGAGAGAGGAGGTGGGACGGCGGTAGTGGTGGAGAGTGGGCAAGGAGAGTAGAGCAGAGCAGAGTAGAGTAGATTAGGGGAGGGAAGCGGAGAGGAGAAGAGGGGAGAGGAGAGGAGAGGAGAGGGTGGGAGGTGTGAAGTGAAGTTGACGCCAGCGACCATACCACGTAGAAAGCACCGGTTCTCGTCCGATCACCGAAGTTAAGCTACGTCGGGCCGGGTTAGTACTTGCATGGGTGACCGGCTGGGAATACTCGGTGTTGCTGGCCCCTTCTTCCCCACTTTACTTACCTACCTCATTCATTCATTCATTCCTTCATTCATTCACTCATCCACCACCCCTGCCTTACCACCGCCCACCGCACCGCACTGCGATGCGCGTCACTTTGAGCCGTCGCAACCACTCCTCCTCATCACTGCAGAGCGTTGGCATTGCCATTGCAAGGCGTGTCATTCTGGGTCACCATGGCTGGTTGGGTGGGTGGGTGGGTGGTGTGGTGTGGTGTGGTGTGTGTGGTGTGGCGTTCTGCTTCTCTTGGCACTCGCATGTGCGCCTGCCGCACCGCACTGCACTGAGGTGAGGAAGAAGACGGTGGAGGGAGGGTGCGAGGTGGTGGATGGGTGAAAGCAAGGCTGCGGCGATGCGGCCTACTGTGTGCATGTCTGCTAGGCAGGTAGGCGGTGGTGGTGCGTGTGTGTGTGTGTGTGCGTGTGTGAGTGTGTTTGTGTGTGGCTTGGTTGGACGTGGTAGTGGTAGGGTGGAGAGAGGTGGTGAGGGCCAACGCCAGCCAGCCAGCCAGGGAGGGAGGGAGGGAGGGAGGGAGGGAGGCGCGGGAGAGTGGGGCTTGCGCGACCGCCCGCACGGCAGGAGAGAGGAGGTGGGACGGCGGTAGTGGTGGAGAGTGGGCAAGGAGAGTAGAGCAGAGCAGAGTAGAGTAGATTAGGGGAGGGAAGCGGAGAGGAGAAGAGGGGAGAGGAGAGGAGAGGAGAGGGTGGGAGGTGTGAAGTGAAGTTGACGCCAGCGACCATACCACGTAGAAAGCACCGGTTCTCGTCCGATCACCGAAGTTAAGCTACGTCGGGCCGGGTTAGTACTTGCATGGGTGACCGGCTGGGAATACTCGGTGTTGCTGGCCCCTTCTTCCCCACTTTACTTACCTACCTCATTCATTCATTCATTCCTTCATTCATTCACTCATCCACCACCCCTGCCTTACCACCGCCCACCGCACCGCACTGCGATGCGCGTCACTTTGAGCCGTCGCAACCACTCCTCCTCATCACTGCAGAGCGTTGGCATTGCCATTGCAAGGCGTGTCATTCTGGGTCACCATGGCTGGTTGGGTGGGTGGTGGGTGGTGTGTGTGTGTGGTGTGTGTGTGGTGTGGTGTGGCGTTCTGCTTCTCTTGGCACTCGCATGTGCGCCTGCCGCACCGCACTGCACTGAGGTGAGGAAGAAGACGGTGGAGGGAGGGTGCGAGGTGGTGGATGGGTGAAAGCAAGGCTGCGGCGATGCGGCCTACTGTGTGCATGTCTGCTAGGCAGGTAGGCGGTGGTGGTGCGTGTGTGTGTGTGTGTGTGTGTGAGTGTGTTTGTGTGTGGCTTGGTTGGACGTGGTAGTGGTAGGGTGGAGAGAGGTGGTGAGGGCCAACGCCAGCCAGCCAGCCAGGGAGGGAGGGAGGGAGGGAGGGAGGCGCGGAGAGTGGGGCTTGCGCGACCGCCCGCACGGCAGGAGAGAGGAGGTGGGACGGCGGTAGTGGTGGAGAGTGGGCAAGGAGAGTAGAGCAGAGCAGAGTAGAGTAGATTAGGGGAGGGAAGCGGAGAGGAGAAGAGGGGAGAGGAGAGGAGAGGGTGGGAGGTGTGAAGTGAAGTTGACGCCAGCGACCATACCACGTAGAAAGCACCGGTTCTCGTCCGATCACCGAAGTTAAGCTACGTCGGGCCGGGTTAGTACTTGCATGGGTGACCGGCTGGGAATACTCGGTGTTGCTGGCCCCTTCTTCTCCACTTTACTTACCTACCTCATTCATTCATTCATTCATTCCTTCATTCATTCACTCATCCACCACCCCTGCCTTACCACCGCCCACCGCACCGCACTGCGATGCGCGTCACTTTGAGCCGTCGCAACCACTCCTCCTCATCACTGCAGAGCGTTGGCATTGCCATTGCAAGGCGTGTCATTCTGGGTCACCATGGCTGGTTGGGTGGGTGGTGTGGTGTGGTGTGGTGTGGTGTGGTGTGGCGTTCTGCTTCTCTTGGCACTCGCATGTGCGCCTGCCGCACCGCACTGCACTGAGGTGAGGAAGAAGACGGTGGAGGGAGGGTGCGAGGTGGTGGATGGGTGAAAGCAAGGCTGCGGCGATGCGGCCTACTGTGTGCATGTCTGCTAGGCAGGTAGGCGGTGGTGGTGCGTGTGTGTGTGTGTGTGTGTGTGTGAGTGTGTTTGTGTGTGGCTTGGTTGGACGTGGTAGTGGTAGGGTGGAGAGAGGTGGTGAGGGCCAACGCCAGCCAGCCAGCCAGGGAGGGAGGGAGGGAGGGAGGGAGGGAGGGAGGCGCGGGAGAGTGGGGCTTGCGCGACCGCCCGCACGGCAGGAGAGAGGAGGTGGGACGGCGGTAGTGGTGGAGAGTGGGCAAGGAGAGTAGAGCAGAGCAGAGTAGAGTAGATTAGGGGAGGGAAGCGGAGAGGAGAAGAGGGGAGAGGAGAGGAGAGGAGAGGGTGGGAGGTGTGAAGTGAAGTTGACGCCAGCGACCATACCACGTAGAAAGCACCGGTTCTCGTCCGATCACCGAAGTTAAGCTACGTCGGGCCGGGTTAGTACTTGCATGGGTGACCGGCTGGGAATACTCGGTGTTGCTGGCCCCTTCTTCTCCACTTTACTTACCTACCTCATTCATTCATTCATTCATTCCTTCATTCATTCACTCATCCACCACCCCTGCCTTACCACCGCCCACCGCACCGCACTGCGATGCGCGTCACTTTGAGCCGTCGCAACCACTCCTCCTCATCACTGCAGAGCGTTGGCATTGCCATTGCAAGGCGTGTCATTCTGGGTCACCATGGCTGGTTGGGTGGGTGGGTGGTGTGGTGTGGTGTGGTGTGGTGTGGTGTGGTGTGGCGTTCTGCTTCTCTTGGCACTCGCATGTGCGCCTGCCGCACCGCACTGCACTGAGGTGAGGAAGAAGACGGTGGAGGGAGGGTGCGAGGTGGTGGATGGGTGAAAGCAAGGCTGCGGCGATGCGGCCTACTGTGTGCATGTCTGCTAGGCAGGTAGGCGGTGGTGGTGCGTGTGTGTGTGTGTGTGTGTGTGTGTGTGTGTGTGTGTGTGGCTTGGTTGGACGTGGTAGTGGTAGGGTGGAGAGAGGTGGTGAGGGCCAACGCCAGCCAGCCAGCCAGGGAGGGAGGGAGGGAGGGAGGGAGGGAGGCGCGGGAGAGTGGGGCTTGCGCGACCGCCCGCACGGCAGGAGAGAGGAGGTGGGACGGCGGTAGTGGTGGAGAGTGGGCAAGGAGAGTAGAGCAGAGCAGAGTAGAGTAGATTAGGGGAGGGAAGCGGAGAGGAGAAGAGGGGAGAGGAGAGAGAGAGGAGAGGGTGGGAGGTGTGAAGTGAAGTTGACGCCAGCGACCATACCACGTAGAAAGCACCGGTTCTCGTCCGATCACCGAAGTTAAGCTACGTCGGGCCGGGTTAGTACTTGCATGGGTGACCGGCTGGGAATACTCGGTGTTGCTGGCCCCTTCTTCCCCACTTTACTTACCTACCTCATTCATTCATTCATTCCTTCATTCATTCACTCATCCACCACCCCTGCCTTACCACCGCCCACCGCACCGCACTGCGATGCGCGTCACTTTGAGCCGTCGCAACCACTCCTCCTCATCACTGCAGAGCGTTGGCATTGCCATTGCAAGGCGTGTCATTCTGGGTCACCATGGCTGGTTGGGTGGGTGGGTGGTGGTGGTGTGGTGTGGTGTGGTGTGGTGTGGTGTGGCGTTCTGCTTCTCTTGGCACTCGCATGTGCGCCTGCCGCACCGCACTGCACTGAGGTGAGGAAGAAGACGGTGGAGGGAGGGTGCGAGGTGGTGGATGGGTGAAAGCAAGGCTGCGGCGATGCGGCCTACTGTGTGCATGTCTGCTAGGCAGGTAGGCGGTGGTGGTGCGTGTGTGTGTGTGTGTGTGTGTGAGTGTGTGTTTGTGTGTGGCTTGGTTGGACGTGGTAGTGGTAGGGTGGAGAGAGGTGGTGAGGGCCAACGCCAGCCAGCCAGCCAGGGAGGGAGGGAGGGAGGGAGGAGGGAGGGAGGCGCGGAGAGTGGGGCTTGCGCGACCGCCCGCACGGCAGGAGAGAGGAGGTGGGACGGCGGTAGTGGTGGAGAGTGGGCAAGGAGAGTAGAGCAGAGCAGAGTAGAGTAGATTAGGGGAGGGAAGCGGAGAGGAGAAGAGGGGAGAGGAGAGGAGAGGAGAGGGTGGGAGGTGTGAAGTGAAGTTGACGCCAGCGACCATACCACGTAGAAAGCACCGGTTCTCGTCCGATCACCGAAGTTAAGCTACGTCGGGCCGGGTTAGTACTTGCATGGGTGACCGGCTGGGAATACTCGGTGTTGCTGGCCCCTTCTTCTCCACTTTACTTACCTACCTCATTCATTCATTCATTCCTTCATTCATTCACTCACACACCCTGCCTTACCACCGCCCACCGCACCGCACTGCGATGCGCGTCACTTTGAGCCGTCGCAACCACTCCTCCTCATCACTGCAGAGCGTTGGCATTGCCATTGCAAGGCGTGTCATTCTGGGTCACCATGGCTGGTTGGGTGGGTGGGTGGTGTGGTGTGGTGTGGTGTGGTGTGGTGTGGCGTTCTGCTTCTCTTGGCACTCGCATGTGCGCCTGCCGCACCGCACTGCACTGAGGTGAGGAAGAAGACGGTGGAGGGAGGGTGCGAGGTGTGGATGGTGAAAGCAAGGCTGCGGCGATGCGGCCTACTGTGTGCATGTCTGCTAGGCAGGTAGGCGGTGGTGTGCGTGTGTGTGTGTGTGTGCGTGTGTGAGTGTGTTTGTGTGTGGCTTGGTTGGACGTGGTAGTGGTAGGGTGGAGAGAGGTGGTGAGGGCCAACGCCAGCCAGCCAGCCAGGGAGGGAGGGAGGGAGGGAGGGAGGCGCGGGAGAGTGGGGCTTGCGCGACCGCCCGCACGGCAGGAGAGAGGAGGTGGGACGGCGGTAGTGGTGGAGAGTGGGCAAGGAGAGTAGAGCAGAGCAGAGTAGAGTAGATTAGGGGAGGGAAGCGGAGAGGAGAAGAGGGAGAGGAGAGGAGAGGAAGGAGAGGGTGGGAGGTGTGAAGTGAAGTTGACGCCAGCGACCATACCACGTAGAAAGCACCGGTTCTCGTCCGATCACCGAAGTTAAGCTACGTCGGGCCGGGTTAGTACTTGCATGGGTGACCGGCTGGGAATACTCGGTGTTGCTGGCCCCTTCTTCTCCACTTTACTTACCTACCTCATTCATTCATTCATTCCTTCATTCATTCACTCATCCACCACCCCTGCCTTACCCCGCCCACCGCACCGCACTGCGATGCGCGTCACTTTGAGCCGTCGCAACCACTCCTCCTCATCACTGCAGAGCGTTGGCATTGCCATTGCAAGGCGTGTCATTCTGGGTCACCATGGCTGGTTGGGTGGGTGGTGGGTGTGTGTGTGGTGTGGTGTGGTGGGTGGTGTGGTGTGGCGTTCTGCTTCTCTTGGCACTCGCATGTGCGCCTGCACCGCACTGCACTGAGGTGAGGAAGAAGACGGTGGAGGGAGGGTGCGAGGTGGTGGATGGGTGAAAGCAAGGCTGCGGCGATGCGGCCTACTGTGTGCATGTCTGCTAGGCAGGTAGGCGGTGGTGGTGCGTGTGTGTGTGTGTGTGCGTGTGTGAGTGTGTTTGTGTGTGGCTTGGTTGGACGTGGTAGTGGTAGGGTGGAGAGAGGTGGTGAGGGCCAACGCCAGCCAGCCAGGGAGGGAGGGAGGGAGGGGGCGGGAGAGTGGGGCTTGCGCGACCGCCCGCACGGCAGGAGAGAGGAGGTGGGACGGCGGTAGTGGTGGAGAGTGGGCAAGGAGAGTAGAGCAGAGCAGAGTAGAGTAGATTAGGGGGGAAGCGGAGAGGAGAAGAGGGAGAGGAGAGAGAGAGGGAGGGAGGTGTGAAGTGAAGTTGACGCCAGCGACCATACCACGTAGAAAGCACCGGTTCTCGTCCGATCACCGAAGTTAAGCTACGTCGGGCCGGGTTAGTACTTGCATGGGTGACCGGCTGGGAATACTCGGTGTTGCTGGCCCCTTCTTCTCCACTTTACTTACCTACCTCATTCATTCATTCATTCCTTCATTCATTCACTCATCCACCACCCCTGCCTTACCACCGCCCACCGCACCGCACTGCGATGCGCGTCACTTTGAGCCGTCGCAACCACTCCTCCTCATCACTGCAGAGCATTGGCGTTGCCATTGCAAGGCGTGTCATTCTGGGTCACCATGGCTGGTTGGGTGGGTGGGTGGTGGTGGTGTGGTTGGTGTGTGTGGTGTGCGTTCTGCTTCTCTTGGCACTCGCATGTGCGCCTGCCGCACCGCACTGCACTGAGGTGAGGAAGAAGACGGTGGAGGGAGGGTGCGAGGTGGTGGAGGGTGAAAGCAAGGCTGCGGCGATGCGGCCTACTGTGTGCATGTCTGCTAGGCAGGTAGGCGGTGGTGGTGTGTTGTGTGTGCGTGTGAGTGTGTGTGTGGCTTGGTTGGACGTGGTAGTGGTAGGGTGGAGAGAGGTGGTGAGGGCCAACGCCAGCCAGCCAGCCAGGGAGGGAGGGAGGGAGGGAGGGAGGAGGCGCGGGAGAGTGGGGCTTGCGCGACCGCCCGCACGGCAGGAGAGAGGAGGTGGGACGGCGGTAGTGGTGGAGAGTGGGCAAGGAGAGTAGAGCAGAGAGAGTAGAGTATTAGGGAGGGAAGCGGAGAGGAGAAGAGGGAGAGGAGAGAGGAGAGAGAGGGTGGGAGGTGTGAAGTGAAGTTGACGCCAGCGACCATACCACGTAGAAAGCACCGGTTCTCGTCCGATCACCGAAGTTAAGCTACGTCGGGCCGGGTTAGCACTTGCATGGGTGACCGGCTGGGAATACTCGGTGTTGCTGGCCCCTTCTTCTCCACTTTACTTACCTACCTCATTCATTCATTCATTCCTTCATTCATTCACTCATCCACCACCCCTGCCTTACCACCGCCCACCGCACCGCACTGCGATGCGCGTCACTTTGAGCCGTCGCAACCACTCCTCCTCATCACTGCAGAGCGTTGGCATTGCCATTGCAAGGCGTGTCATTCTGGGTCACCATGGCTGGTTGGGTGGGTGGTGGGTGTGTGTGTGGTGTGGTGTGGTTGTGGTTGTGGTGTGGCGTTCTGCTTCTCTTGGCACTCGCATGTGCGCCTGCGCACCGCACTGCACTGAGGTGAGGAGAAGACGGTGGAGGGAGGGAGGGGATTAATTGTGTTGGTTAACTAAAGACAAATGCAGAGCGTAGTCAAGGAAATACTCTACTAATGCATCACAATAGTCTTTGCAGTTTCGTGCGTTCTGGAGTCTTCAGCGGATTGCTTGTGTTGGTGTTGGTGGTGGTGATAGCAATGTGTGGGTTGAATCGCTGTTGAGGTAGACGTCATGAAGAATTGTGTTTAATTCCAATGGTGGACAAAATACCTGCACGTTGGTAAGTGTCACAATGTCTTGTGTCACTTGTCTAGGTGCACCTCTTCCAGCTCGTGTCGCCTTAGCGCCCCAAAATGTGAGGGAATGTGGAGAGTTTAACATTGAGGAAACGTATGCAATAGAATGCTATAATGCCATAGGAAGAAGCCACCTCTGAGGAATCTACGTAATTTTTCATTATATTCTCAGTCTGTCCCTTTTAAATGACCTTTCTAGTTTTGTGCATCAAAAATGCCTCACGATGAAGGAACTTGCATTCCTCTGAAACGTGTAGCACAGTTTATTCAGTTCAGAGTGATTCTTAACACTCGGGCTTGAATGTCGACCTCTCCAAAGCTGAGCGGCATGAAACACCACAGCGGCAAGTCTTCCACGACAAGGTGCAAAAATTCGCAGTGCTCTCTTTAGCACTGCTTAAAGGCCAAGATAAACCCAGTCCATTTTGTCGAGCCGCCTAGTTAGCCCTTTGCACAACCGCTTTCAGTTCACTGGCTTATCAGAGCACATCTGCCCATCAAAACTATGGTAACGCAGTTTGGAATTTCGAGAAATGCCCTCCTCATAACGTGGCTTGTGGCTTCAAACCATTGCATTCGTTGGCAAACTGAACACACAGTCGAGGCTGAATCGATCCAGATTAGTCCTTTCCGCACTGCATGCTTTGCTGACTAGAGAGTGATTGTGAGTTGGCTTAAGGTAGCAATTACAGGACGCTTAGGTTAATCGGGAAGCATTATTTGTCAGACGTACCTTCCCAGCCCATGGGTACTTCCATATTTGTTGGTTCACTTGGCAAGTCATTCACTAAGACGAATATTAGGCAGAAACCCTGCAGACGACATCGTCTGTAAGACTACGTCTTTCAAATAAATGAGGAAATTGTATGGTAGCAATCACACGTGCCCACATTCATTGTGGGAGGAATTCAGCATTTCAGCACGATATAGCAATTGCGATGATGCAATTTACACTATCCATTGGCAAGTTCTCAACCACCACACCGTATCTAGTGAAAACACTGTCCTCATGCAAGACTGTCTCTCCAGCGCATTGAGGTGTGAGGCGTCAGTTGTAGACGAGTCAAGTGCTAGACTGGAAAAGGGTGAAGTCAAACAATGACACGGCCTATGAGTCAGTCAACTGACGAATGACGCACCATGTCCTGGCTGATTCGACGATACAACGATTTATTTGCGCTTGACATGCTTTATCCCCACCTTTGTGTCACACACTCCTGAAGTGTTTGTTTAGTCAAAGCTGTGAAGGCGATGATGCTTGGCACAATCAGTCCAAGTTGCATTCCAATTCAGTTAGTGGGCTTCGAGTGCGACAGTCTCTGCGATACGAATTAGGAGGCGTTCCTTCTACGCTATGCGCAAATAGGAATGCGGACTGTGGTCTCTTTACGGACATTGAATGTGAAGGCAGACAGCTCTGCGTTTGTACATGGCTTGGTTTTAGAGTGGAAGCAGCAGGTAGTGCATTTGGTCCCACACACCATACACGATGCTGCATTCTCCTGCACCAGTCATCTTAACCCATCCGCATATGAAGTCTAGAATGGACATGACATTGCGCGCGACCCTGATAACTAACCAAATGTTGAACAATCGAGTTAGCAGAAAATTATGTTCTATTAGGCATCTTCTGGGAATACGGATAAATTGTGGAGGAGGTCGCATTGAAATTGCAAATGCCAGGTGACGCACAATTCAGTAGGAGCGCTGTCTTTACTAAGCAGGCGACCCTGTATCAGCACACCCTGCACACAATTTGTGGACGGAAGTCGGCAGCATCAATGGCAGCACCAGACGTTGAGTATACTTGATGTGGGCTTAACAATTCTCCGCTTCTGACAACTTAGCATCTCTTGATAAGGCAAATAGAACTACCAGTAAATTATACGCACACATGCATGAATCTTTCACTTAAGTCTGTACAATGAAGGCGATTGAACTCTAGTCAGCAATTCGTCTTCGAAGCCGGAGCGCCACAATAGCCGTCAACAAACAAATTGAACAAGATTGGGCAAGTGCCACACTTCAATGCATTTGCGATCACGCAGCTCCTTGGCCGTTGGCTTTATCTCGAGAGAAAAGACGTGGAATCATGTGTTGAAGATGCTGCAACTGGATGCTTCTCGTGAACGTGGGAGTGCGGATGTCTGGCTTGGCATTACCACGACCACCTAAAAACTAAATCAAGTAAAGTTGGGCGGCAAATGCAGCTCTAGCATTCCTCCCAATTTACAAGTTCCTTTTTACCTTCCGTACCGAGCATGATACATTTTGTTCCTGCTGATCTCTTGACACAAACCAATGTACCACTTCGACCAATGAAACAAGCGGCCAGCTTCATTGAGTCCTTGTTATGTTTCACACTATCTCATCTTCCATCATTCTCTTCAGCTGTCGAACATAATCCAGTCCACGTCACTTGCCGTATTCAAACTTTTCTAGTGTGGCTGTGAATTTCGAATTTCGATATCGCGTTGACTTGTGTCTTGAACAGATGCAAAGTCCTTCCAAATCCCCCTCTAGAACAGTGAGGTGACACCAATTATTTTAGTGCCGGATAAAATGAGCCTGCTTCCTACCCGAAAATCATGCAGCAAGTAATCAAGTGGATTCGAGCGACAAGGAGGTGGCCCCTACTTCCCCTCCCTCCCCACGCCAAACATCCTCACACATCTGTTCAAATAATTGAAGGAATAGAACTGTGCCAACCGAAGCCAGATCACGCGTTCGTACCTCTGCTCCAATGATGCAACAACAGCTGCCTCGCAGAATTGCGTTACCGTTCAGTGGCATTTCCTGATGATCAAATAGAGCACAAGGACATCGATTTGGCACACGCGACTTCCCCTAAATACTCTGCATCACATTCGGGTTGTGCGAACTGCTCGAGCTCGGCAAGTTGATTGGGATCAGACGAATGGATGGAGGTTACGATAGTCATTTTCCTTGCGATAGTTGAGGCTTGATTGTGCGTTTCCACCGTACTTGCAGTACGAAAGGGACACCTTGAAATTCACTACTCCTCAATCAAAATGCTTGTCAATCAATCACATTCTTCGAGGGTGTACTGCATTTATTCCATTTCGCCAGATGGCACGCATGTGTCATGGTCCCAAGTGTGCTCATTTAACACCTGCTACAGCGCTGAACACAAGTCTTGCCGTGCACACCTAAATTTGACGTCAATCACACCCACGTTGAAAGAGACTTCACTCTCATGGAATCAAGTCAACATCTTGCCGTACTTCAAAGGTGGGAGAAAAGATGAAGTTTGCGTCACAGATGCAGTTGTCATTAGAGTCACATGCAAGTATGGACTCACTAAACCCGTTTAGAAAGTGATCTAAAAGAATGACCCGCAGGGAGAATGGGGGTTATGCAATACATTGGGACTGGGTTTAACTTCTTGTTTGGATAGAGGACCACTTGGCCTTGCCTTGGCCACCGCAACTCTGCCCAGAGGACTGGACTCCAGGTCATGTCAGCAGTCACCCAGTCCTACTCTACGTTGATTACATGTATTTTGCTCCTAACATTATGCCTTCTTTCTCCTTCGGCGGGTCTCACAGCAATACGCTGGCGGCAGCAGTACATGGACCCTCTCTTAATGTTCGTCCTTCCTAAGTTGTCTCTCTTCGCACGTGTAAATCAGTGACGACCCGCAACAGAATGGCTGCAAATGACGCTCCCTCGACAACTGCCCAGTTCCGTGGTCTTTGGGAAAGGCAATGTTGACTGATGAGACGCTAGTCGTTAGCCATCTGATTATGTTGGTCACGGAGCCGTCCACTGTTGCCCTGCATGAATGCACTGATTACGCTATCTCCCAACACCTCCTTCACCCCTCAAACAGCTTAATAGTGTCCAAATGCTTAGACTGAACTCCTCTGAAATATATACGAATTGGCGATGAGGATTTGGCTCAAACACCTACCCACACCGAACTCTGTTTAGTCGTACTCTCGCCTACATTAATCTGCCCTTGCGCCAATGTTTCGACGTCTCGTTACGGACAAGCATAGTGGCCAACATCGTTTTCCATCCTCTAATTCGTTTCCGGATAGGAGGAAACCACAGAACCTGTGATGTTGCATTGGATGCATTGGAATTCGATGACAGGCTCAGGTGGCACGTGCATTCCTTACAGCTCCGACCAAGGTGTGACGGTCACCGTAGAAGATTGGCAAAGAGAAGCGCCAGTAATGAAGCTCAAGAGGAGGAAGGACATGTGATGCACTGGTTGGTTGCTTGTCCTTCGGTTTCAACGAAGGGTCGGTTTGCGTCTTGATTACATTACCATCGCTGTGTGGGCTGGCCTCTGGGCTATGCCAGTGGACTCACTTCCCTCTCCATGCCGAATGTGCGTATGCCTTCTCGAGCATTATGCACTCTCTCGTCTCCAGAGTGGACTTGCAATGCTGCACATGTGAACTCACGACGTGGAGTTAGACCATCGTCTAAAGAATCACAGGACACAACGTGGGAAGAGGGTAAACGGACCTACAAAGTCTGCAGGAGGAAACAAGTGAAGCTGTGAATTGAGAGACACCCCATATTTTGCGATTGAGTTTGCACACCTTTTGGTGCTGCTTAGCTTCTTAGTGTCAGTGATGTTAATACCGATAAAGCCTACCTCACTACATTGGCTGTTGCAGTACCGACTCACAAACGATGATCAGCAGTGTTTTGTCAGCTGACACTGATGCCTGCTGCATAAGGCGAAATATGGTTGCTTTGTGCACTATGCTACCAACTTCTTTCGAGTCACATTTGTCCTACGAGTTGAGGATCTGCATGCTACTTGCCGTCATGAGTAGGTTCTGCACAAACGCACCCTAGTTACCATGAGTAAAATGGACTCAGGTTTCCTCATAACACAGAACAGCCTGCAGAGCTGATGGCACTCACCTGTGGATGTCAGCATTGTAATTGTAGAAGTTTGATTGTTGAATTGCTAGATCGGTTTAAGCTACTAATGGAGGCTACAAAGAAAATTTTCCTAAGTGACAAACAAAGTAGTGACTTAAAAATTGCAGTTGCGTGTGCGTCGAGTAGCGCTGCGGGACCGGAATGTGGTGCGAGGTTCGCCGTAACCTGATGTAACGTTGTTTCAGAAAACCAGTGCATGCAGTTGACGGCGGTTGACACCTCAAGCGCGACTGTTTAGGCTTCCTGTAGGATTTATTTCTATTTGTCAGTTGCAACTTCTGCTATAGGCGCGACCGCCGCAGTAATGGCAATGGAAGCAGTCGTGGTGGGATTCGATGGTATAATAACGGCACTGGCAGTTTGGTCCTTGGTTGCGCTTCACGTTGTGACCGCTGCCATGCGTGTGGCGTTTGCGTCTGTCATTGTGTTTGTTGCGACTTCACAAGTGTTCGTTGTGCACAGTTGTACCCACATTAGAGGCAACGTATGTGTTGGTGCAGCCACAGACAAGGCTTTGAATCGCCTTGCCTCGTTCACGACTTTTGCGCAAACAGGGGGGATTTCAGCTTACACCACCACCAACCACTGATCGCCCCTTTCACAGACACTTCACACTTCCGCATCGTGTAAAATCAGCATTTCTTTTCAACCAGCTTGGAAGCAGTCACCTTCAAATTAGTTGATTCTCTGGCGTTCTGCCGCACACCGACTTCTTAACTAAAGTGAACCACTCGTTATGGCAGATAATTTCTACGTGCAGTCTCATCTTATCCAGTATTTTGGTATGCCACATCTCAGTTCTCACCATCTTTGCTCTTTAATGTGCAATGCAGACGCAGTCATTGAAGGCGCTCGATCTCTCGACACCCGTTGCAATCCTCCCTTCTCTGCAACATCTCATTGTTACACGATATTTCATCATCGAAGCACTTTTGTTTTTGACAGGTCTATTGATTTGAGCCTCAATCAGCTTCAAATTTTCAAAATGTTTTTAAGTACACCACTTTAGATTAAAAGGCGAAAAGCCGAAGCTGTACCTAGGCCCTGCAACTACTGGAGGGGAGGGTCGCCTGAAATTCACATGACAGCCTCTATTTCAGCTGCCGCATTAGCATTGCTGGACATAACTCGAAAATCCTAACATTATTTCCATGCAGCCTACCACGTCTTCTATTGGCGAATGAATGGACTGATTCGGTGTTGTTTAAGCGGTCAGCAATATTGCTCACTTTGCTCCAACACTCCAATTTGGGAGCTCGGTGGTGGGCCATTTATAAGAGGCGTGTCCAAGATCAACACGGAACCTTGTCCAACCCAGCAGTCACATGCAATGTGGTTGTTATTGCGTGTACCTTTACCTTTGTTACTTGCCATCCACAGATGCATCACTTTACTTAATAAAGACGCGCTTTTGTCAGGATTATTCAACTCAGAGTCTACTTTCTGGCGCACACGGAAATGGTTGAATATGAAGGTGAAATAACCCCAAACGACAGTTCAATTGTACGTGTGTCGGATAGGAATAGAGCACGTGGATAGGATTCAATCGCATAGTTCGCGTTCCCCGCATGGTGCGAACCGTCCATATCAAGGTGATGAATAACTAGCTCAAGATCAACAGAGCGAGGAGTGTGGTGTACCACCCTCTGTCTCCCTGTGACCACTCAAATTGTAACTATTTTCAATAGCCTGGAATCAATTAGACGCGGCTAACGGTAAATCGTTGAACCAAATCTATTCAATCCTTTTCTCATCGGTTGCGAGACATCACCTGAGCTTGAGGAAGTGCAATCCTGAGACTTTGGGTTGTGCACTTGGAGCCTTCTGGAAGTCAAGGTCTTTCTGAAGTTTGATGCTGCAAATGGCTCTGTGATACCCGCACTTGTCATGTAATGATGCCGTCAAAACATACCTCTATTCACACAGCTGACCCACCACAGACAAATTCAATGTACTGTCTTGCACTGTCGGCAAATATAACAGAGTGTCCCCTTGGAAGTCTTACATTGACATCAACTAAACGGCGCCGCTGTTATTATCTGGCAAACCACATGCAACCGTATTACATTACAACGATGTGACTATCAGCAAACAAAGAATAGCCACAAATGTATGGAAAGCATTTATGAAATAAGTGGAAACAAGGCGTGTCGGTAATGGTTAAGTATGTAAGCAAACAGAAGAGCGAATGGTAGTTGGAGAATGAGTCAAGCGTGTTAGGGATTGCAGGAGCATGCAGTAGTTCATGGCGGGAAGGAGAATACTTGGCAGTGGAATTGCGGCACATGGTAGAATGGTGGGCAACTTGAAGGGCGCGTTTGAACTGGTGGCTTGTGTTGTAGAAGCAGTGGTAGGCGAGCTCTGCTGTGCAGTGGTCGCTTTGGAAGACTAAACTCTTATTTATTCTACATGTTTTCGCTCGCTTTTGTTACTGCATTAGCATCCTGAAAAACTTGTGGCATCGTTGGCGTTGGGGTTTCTTCAAATTTGTGCGTTGTGGGCTTTTCCGATGTTACATCAAAATCTAGAAGGACTTGTTGCGTCGGTGGGTCTTCCTTAGCAAATACAAGTGCAGCAAGTGTGAGTACAATGAATGCTTTGAAGCACTCCATGGCGGCACCGATTTCCTCAATCTCGAATTGGATATTTCCCTGCTCTTATAGCAGTCCCGTGCGTGGGCGTTGCTTCCGCCATTCAGATGATACGAGCTCTCAGGTGTTGCATTGTGCAACCTTTCGTTGCCTGCACTTAATATCATACGCTCAGCAAAATCCAGCTCTTACATGCGGATGCAAGCACTCCTCATTATAATTTTAACATGCTTGGAGAATGGAATTACTGGCTTATTAAAAGGCGTGGGTATTGCGTGTAGCAGTTTTAGATGTTACAATGGCCACCTTCATCACCAGAAAGAGAATCCTCCTTTTACCAGCACCACTGAGTTCTCGCGTCCACATCACATCATCCGCATTCTTTATTATTGAAGGCACCTGATGCTTAACGAGACTCACTCCAACCCTCTCTCCATTGCTCCATCATTTCACTCTTAGCACCACTTGCCACTTTCCCATCAAACGTTGCCCTACGCAGTTGTTTCCTCTGGTCTGTTGGTGCGAACATTAAATAGAGGTTGAATGTTCAAAGACTTAGAAGGGCATCACCCTAAATCGAAATGGGTAAAAAGGACATTTGAAGGTAACAGATGACCATGTGATGCCTTTGGTGTGTCAGAAAATGTCATCTTTGGAGAATGAATTTTACAAACACGAGAAAATGAAAATGCAATCAGTCTAGAACTAACCCATGAGAGTTCCGTGCTCGCAAACATCCTTGCGATTCCCTTACGCGCATCCTTATTTTAGCCATACACTAATGCCTTCTTCAGGTCTTAATAGTCATCATCTTATTCAGTACCAGACATCCTTCTCCTCCCTCATTCATTTCACACTAATAAGTGCACTTCTCCTTCACAATCACTTCGCCTTTCACAGCACCTGTTATGTGGCTTGACAACAACTTTTCTGAAGTAAAGACAGAGCGTATGTTTTGTCGTTTATTGGTCAGTTACACTGCCTAACGCTTCATTCAGCATAAAATCCGAGTTTGTATGGATGTTGCACAATTTGATTATGTTGAAATGCAATCTAGGTGAATCCACATCATTTTGCATTTCGTAGAACTTAGACTACTCATCCACTACTTCATTTTGTACTGCTTGCTTCGTACAGGCAATGAATCGCACCCTGTACTTTGCTTAGGCCTTCATCTTTTCCATCTGGTCGAAAGGGTAACTAGTGTACCGTCTCGGTATAGCTCTTTCGCCTTCACAATCAATCACTCAACTCATCCGGAACTGTCGTCCGACGCCAATGCGTAACCAGCTAATAGTTCAGAGGGGATAAATCTGCCACCTACACTACACTTGCGCATTTAAGGTAGTAACATCAATCGGCGTCGCATTAACTGCTTCATGGCACATCACTACCGTTTCTCAAATAGTTGCACCTGGGAGTCTAGTGATGCAAGTTAGAGTTGGCTTGGCAAAATAAATCAAACAAGGAAACTAGCTTTGTCCCTTTCCCTTTTTTAAAAGGCTAGAACTTTCTCATGCTACATTCTAGTGGAAAGATAGAAGTGGCTAACCATTCACCGGGATGTGTTGACCTCAGTCATGATCGTCACAAGTATGCCATGGTGTGAAATTAGATGTTTCTTCTATACAATCCTGTTTGCAAAGCGTTCCAGTGGCAATTTACACAAACTTAATTTAAAAACGTTGTACCGAATCAGTACGCCGAATGTCATTATTGGGAAACAGTGTAAGGTAACTTAATCAAGCTCACCCCTCAGCGTTAATTCACCCCCTTATGCGCCAAGTTGAGCAGCGCTGAATACAGGAAAGTACATGCATTTAACGTTCGCTTTGTCTGCGAGCTGTTTAGAACCCTCATTCACATGTACATGTTGAGTCAGTGGTAATGGAAGATTTGTCTTTAAATTCGGGCAGGCTGTGCGGAAAGCATTGTCTGGATCTGGAGTTGCATTACATAACGCAATCGCAATTTTGGAGCTAGAATTTGTCATGATGGGTACACCATTGCATTTGGATTTCTGTTTGGCATGCTTTGTATCAGAGTGCTGTATTTGAGAGCCCTTGAGAACCAGGGTCGAATCAAGGCTCTAATCAGTGGAATTGTCAAAACAAGTGTGTTTTGCAACAAGTCGACAAAGAAACGCCATGTGACACTGACATTTGGATGGGGTGGAATGGGGAAATGGAGAAGTGCTGAGGATGAGTTCCTTGCAATTTGGAGTGCTTCTAGTGGTTGCATCTGCATTGTCCAATAACGCGAAAAGTTGGGAAGATATGAGACACAAGAAAATGAACTGCCAGTGTGCGGAGCTCAGTATTGACTAGAATAGTGCATGAATATCATAATTAGCGCAACCCATCCTCAAGGATGTCAATTTTGCTGTATAAAATACTACCGATAATTACAGTCACGTACACTGGTATTTTAGGCTTATTTGACGCGACAACGCAGGTGATAAACGATACGGATTTCATCCCCACATCTTTGCACAGCCTCTCCACCTACACATCCCGACCATTTTCACCATACTAATTTTCCTTGCCTCGGAGGTGTTAAGTACCTTCATTTTGGTATTTTATCATGTGCTCTGGTCAATTTTCCAAGCATGGACTCCTAC
>CM010316.2:1793650-1887568 GCA_001923025.3 Taenia multiceps
ACTCACGAGCCTTCAACTGTCATCACTCTCGCCATCCTCAATGCAATAATCCCAATTTGTCAACTTCCGCACACAGGGACGTCAGTGATGCCTGATTTGCCATGGACAACAGTTGTTCCCTTCCTATCTGCGTAGCCTGTGTTACAGTCACCTAAAGGACATCCAAAACAATGTGAAAGGAATTGTGTCATCATTATTGTAATGACAACCAGGATGGAAACGGCATTACACAGACGCTACAAAGGATAGTTTCTATGCAGTTCTCCTTGCTTTCAATTTTATTTCAAATCACTAGACGATGTAGAGACTAGAGCGCATCACTCACTTCTGATTGTTGTGCTTCAAGCAGACGTTCAATTGAAGTGTACTATTTACCTTACAATTGGCAATGTCAACCAACTGATGTGAAAATGCTTAGTGGGATTCACTCCGACACACTGACTCAATCGGAGACCTCATTATCTCCCTGGCTGTTCTTTAGATACCCACCAACTATGGCCTTCTGCTTACTCACTACCCTTAGGGTTCAGGAGTTGACAAGTTATGGCAAAGCATTGGTGCAGGCGCCGCAAACACTGCATAATGCGCGATCCTTCTGTCATCCAGTGATGACTTCGTTCAACGCTTCCACATTTGTGGTTCCCTCTCTGCCGCTAACAGCGGTTCAGCAGGTAGTAAGGACGTTATTTTGTCTTAGGCACTACATACTACAGGACCACTCCTCCGAGTGCCAGTTACTATAACTCGGTTCACCTCTACGTACGAGTTGGTAGCTTTACCGTACTAAGCTGGATTCTCAGTAAGCCCTCTGTAGGATTGATGATAAGTCATTAGGCAGAACCATCAATTCTGCAGTAGAACCAGCATTAGTGAAGCGGAGAAGAGCGAATATCCATTATAGCAGTTGGCATCAATGTTGTGGAGGTCCCGCCATGCAAATCTTGTAGCACTGCCTGTAACTGGCATCACCTGCAACTCGTGTTGGGTGAAAAGCTGGCACCAAAATTGTAGTCTGTAAAGCACTCATTTGTGTATCTCTCTCGCAATCTTAGCGAGCCTAAAATAAGCTAGCAACAACTCCAAGTTTAAGACGAATCAGTTACTGTCAATACGCTTAAGGGAATTATCCCAGAATACAGAGTCGCACACCCAGGAGCCTTCGTCACTGCTCAGATCTCTCTCACTCGCACTCACTGACCGTAGCAACTTTCCCATTCATTAGGTGGGTAATCAAGGCATCCATTCTCAAGCCTCTGATGAGAACTGTACCCAGTGCGCACCTCAGCTAACACGGAATGTGAGTAGAGCGTCTCCAGTTGAAGACAAGAAGCTGATTGTAAGTACAAGAGACAATGACTAAATGGCTGATTTGATGTCCTCGCACTGACGTTGGTAGTATCAACCAACCTAGGACCATATTTCAGCCTCATGGAGTGACCCGCGGATGACGCAAAAGCCAGCCGGCACAGCATGTGAGTCACGCTTGCTGCCATGTCTCTGGTTTATTGTCGATTTACCACGCAATGAAGAGATGATGATTGTTGCACTGCTACTGTACCGTCTAACGTGCTAGTCAGCTGCCTAGCCGGTAAAGTAAGCAAACACAAATGCCTCACACACTGCCAAGCAGGTAGCGCACACCTGTCTGCTGAATGTAAGTGCGCTGAGCAGACAGCGTTTGTGCCGTGACTGAGTCACCCTTAATTGCAAGACAGAAGCGCACTGTGATTGCATGCCCTGTGGACGGCACTAGGAAAGTGTCTTGATTCACAGTGGCTGCGGCTGGGAGACAACTTCCAGTCGTAGTGAGGCCACTCGCTTGTGTGCATTTCATGACAGCAAAGTCAACAGTGGTGTGCCAGTCGATTCGCCACGCTGGCACACCTGGTATAGATATACTTAACTAAGCAGCACTCAGTGCTCAGTGCTAGGCGAGGTTCGTTCGACGAACACGCTTCTCACCACAGAACCGTCGTCATTCGCCTCCGAGGGAGAAGAGTGCTCGCTAAGCCTCCTTAGCCCTTGCCACTCTGCTCCGTTCATTTCTTCACCAGTAAAGAGTAATCGCTATCTGCTCTCACTCTACCCATCACCACACCAAAACTGTTGGAAGTTGACGAGGAGAACGACATCTTTCCATAATTGCAATTTGAGTAGAGAATGCAGCAACCACAACTCCGCTGCATGCCATCTTGTAGTTAATTCAAAAGAATTGCTTCACAGTGGGAATGGGATAGGTTAAATGGACGTCTAGATTCAAGAAGAGGAGACCAGGGCCCACGGTGTGTTCATGTGCCTGTTAAGCCATTGCATGGCCTAAAACAAGTCAGCGTTGCATTAGCAGTAGTAGCCAATCTAAAGAACTTCATGATCGTTTGTCAGTGGAGTAACCGCCGCTCGAATTCGTAATTCTACGCACCCAGCGAACATCCAGCCAGTGACACAACTGCTAGCTGTTGGTCGGGTGGATGGTCCAGTTCGTTAGTTGCTTCAGCTAGTCAGGCATTCTACAACTTGCGTGGCTCAACAGCAGGCTGAATGAGACCCTAACAAACCCGTTGCACTGCCGAGTAACGTAAGTGTTGACACTCTGACTAAGCGGTGTGGCAATCGCCTGATTGACGTGGAGCTGCAGTCAGTTTGTCGGGCACATGACCAGGCCATGGAATCGATTGTTTGTTAGTTGGTGAGAGACTCATGGACAGCATAGAAGTAACTGATCGCGAGCTCAAGCACAAATGACTGAATGGCAAAGATGGTGCCCTCGCAGTATAGCTGACACCATTGACAAGTGGATGATCCCATGCCAAACATGGCATGAGAATGTCATCTATGTCATTCGAACTTCTTCATTTTTGCTTGCAATAGGCTAATACTGCCCAATTTATGGCTCCTACATTGACCGGCAGATCTGCAGTGCGATCATTTCGATAGGTGTCTGGCAAGCCGAGTGTTGTGTGTGTTTACGACTCAGTTGTTGCTCCTCACTCACCTCATTTGACTGACCAATGCATATTTATGTCTTCAACGAATCACAAGCCAGTCAGCCAGCCAGCCAATTGGCCGGATGGGCTGGACAGCCGGCTTTGTAGGTAGCCATGTGGGAAGGGATGTCAAGTTTTTATTGCCTAGAATTAAAGTTGTTGAACAGTTGACAAACCCATCAACTAACCTCCCATCAACCCTAATGGAGCAGTACCCTTGCCCTGATAAGGTGTCTGTAGCGTCCCAAGACTTCCAGTAAGGTAAACGAAGACAGAATACTGGGGTAGAATACACATGTTCTGAAAACGGAGGGACTTTGGGCCGCTGGCATGGGCCGGAGTACAGCCAACGGGCTAGTACAAGAATGCCATGCAAGTGACCGAAACCGGCAATTTGAAGAAACGAAGTTGGCTTGCGCTGCCAGTCTCCATGCTAGTGTGTGGCCACTTGATTTGTTCGTAATAAGGACTGCATTGTTTTGTCGCTAGCCTTGATTGCAGCCAACACTCAAAGTCCCCTACTCTTTGGATTGGTGCCGCTAATCTAAAATTTAATGAATTTTGCATGGACAAAGCCATCGCATACTCACACATCCACTCATACCACCAATGGTTGCATGAGAGGTAATTGGAAGCTCTGTTTAAAATTGCACAGTCATGCTACAGCGAAACGAGAAGGGGAATGGGAGGTTGACGGGTGGTAGATTTACCAGACACATTACTGCCATTTCCATATTACGGCTACGTGATGACGATGCCGAATGGTAGTTTGGTCTGCGTAACCTCTCCCCTTCTCCAGCAGGTCGTTATGGAAACAATGCTGCTGACTTGTAGACCTGTCAACTAATGTGGACATTAGCAAACTCGGATGCAACCAGACTGAGAGTGCCACCGCTGCCTGATAAGGAGGTTATAAATATCATTGAGGGTTGTGCACCTTGACACAGACCTGATTAACCTCTAGCTACAGTCATGCTCTACGCTCAGTTCGTCGAAGTTATGGCCATTTCATTGATTGGACTGTTGGTCTGCCAGTCAACAAGGAACGTGGTGGTTGACGCCGATTAAATGACTGCTTTGATGGCCTCACGCGTGAAGACTGTAGATCAGTCGAGTGACACAAATGCCAGTTGGCGCGTCAAATGGGTTACGCCTGCTGGCAGAGGTAAGATTTGGAACAAGTCTTTGGTTGATAGCCCACTGCTGTTCAGGGCAGCACCTCAGAGCTTCTTGATGCACCACTTACTGCGTGTGTGTTGTGGTGCGCTGACGTCAGGCTTTTTGAATTGCATCATGGGGCAAAAGTGTAAAGGGTTCCATTTCACAAAAAGCATTGCCTCTTATGATTCATCCGCTCTGCTGAACAATTGTAGAAGGGTTTGATTCAAGTTGTCATAGGCTATTCGGTTGAGGAGGAATTAAGGCTGATGAGGTCTGGTTCGATGGAAATTAGGAAAAGTCTACAAAACACTTGGCTTTACCTGGTGATGCGGACCCTTGGGGCCAGTTTGTGAGGCAAGTCATTCCTAGAAATAAAACGAGTTATAAGTAGAGATTCGGACGCTAGGCTTCTGCGCTCAGTCCACAGCGATCACAAGATGCCTTCCTCCTTGGCATCACGCAATTCGTTTAGTGCTTGGTAGATCGTGACAAGCCTCACTGATGAGGCGTCTACTAGGATCCCATCAAGTTGGAGAAGGTGAACTTCACTTTCCACAACAAATTTTGTGCTACGAGTGGGAAATAGGACGTAAGGAAGTGGTTCAAGTCGCTTTCAGTCGAAAAATGCAGCAGTTGAGGACATAGTTGAGGGCTGACTTGATGACTGCATATTGGTCCTTGTTTTGCCCACCACTGATGTGCTTTTGACGATCCCATGCAACAGCTGGTGCTATCGAATACCAAAGCGTTTCTATGGTGGAAGATGTGGTCGAGGGACGATGCTGAGAAGCGAGGCAGCCGATGGGCAAGACGTGGGTAGGCTGCGAATTTAAGCACTGCACATTTCAATAATGAATAGAGGGAGGGCGAGGGAGTGTGAACTTGCGTGTATCCATTGAATTTTCCTTCATCGAGGAAGGTTTTTCTTAGCATCCCACTTGGCTTACTGATTACACTCACTTGCCCTACCAAAAAAGGACACAAAACCAGATTCTAGCTGTTTTTTTAAAGTATCATGCCCCACGCGAAATGAATCAATTCTACCTACAGCAGCAGTCAACTGGTCCTCTTCATCTCTTCCACACAATGCTTGTCACAATTCCACCAACAACGAGGCCAATTTTTAGACATTGCTTATTTTGCCATTTGGTATGGAAACTTGCGTAGGAAAGAGAACAGAACTTGTGTCTCTACCGTGCCAAGCTCGCATTCCATGGGGCTTTCGGCGGGTGATTGGCGATTTGGAAGAAAGTAACTAGGTTACGCACTAATTGCTCCTTGGATGGAATCGTTGGCGAGGCATCGACAGTCTTCTCTCTTCCCGTGCCTTCTGCAGTGCTCGGTGCAATGTGCCTGCCAACGAAGGTCTCCGCCTGTTTCGTTGGATTCGACTGAGTGCGAAGCAGTGAAGATGGAAAATACACGATGTCAAGATGACAGCGAAGTAATGGAGCTGTGGCCACGTGAGCCACTTAACCTTGTCTGCAGCCAGGAACTCACCAACTCGTGTTGCTTCAAGATTCGACGTGGCGCTTGAAGCTAGAAGGTGCACGTGAAGTCAGCCAGTGTGGACCAAGACCGTTCACAAGTGGCCTTCCCATGGCATGTGTCCATGGTGTGCCTCTGTTTTGCACCAAATGATGGCTCAGACACAAAACAGGCACTGCCAGCTCAGCTCACTTACATGGACAGGCAGATTGCTCTACTCGCGAATAAAGCTGCTTGTTTTCGCCTCTTTTCCCATTCCTGACTTCTAGCAGTTCCTTTGAAATATGTCATAGTTATCCAGCATTCATCTGTTCCATTTCAGCCTTTATTTCTCAAATACGAGCGGATGGAAAGTGATGTCTGATTTGGCATGGACAACTATTGTCCTCGCCCCACCTCCGTGATCCATGTTACAGTAACCTCAGAGACCTCCAAAACAATGTGTGGGGATTTTGTCCTCACCATAGCAATGATAAGTAGGATGCAGACGCAGCAGTGCGTAGACGCCACGAAGAATCGTTTCTGTGCAGTACTCCCTCAAAATTGGAAGGAAGCACAGACTAGAGACATGAAGCGAAAAGCACAAAATACCAAGCGACTACTTTAACGCGCAGGGGACCAGGATGAGAATGTGTCACCTTCACTGCATTGCGCCTCAGCAATCAATGTAGGATAGGATAGGATAGGGTGAAGCCTAGTGCAAAAACCTCTCGGACGTGGAATGTTGATCGTCTACTACGTCTTTGCCTGCACTTCCCAGACCCAACATAATTATTTCCTCACACACATCAAATCAAGTCTTGAGTTCCTCTTTCGACTTTTCTCCTCTTAGCACCAAAATCGGCATCTCCAGCATCCTCTTCGCTGAATTCATAATTAGGGAATTAGCGCTGAAGTGAATCTACACCACATGTGAATGACTTCATTTATGCTCAATCAAACAAGTGAGAAATCTATGCAAAGTTTCAATTGACAAGATGACGAGTCTTCATAGCATTCCCATCAACAAAGAAAGCCGCCTCTCTACTCCTCTCGCCTGTCGCCTCTCACTGCTAGTCACTGTGCTCGAGCCCACTTCATGGTGCTGGTTCGGGTACACTTCAGCGACGACGTGTGTTTATGCGGTGGAGTGAGATGTGCCAAAATCCCTGTTCGTCTCCTATGGTGCTGCCTTACCTCCTCGCCTATCTGAAATGGGTAAACACTTGTTTGTTCCTGCTACGCAATGTACAATCTTCCGATCTCAGAGGCGATTCTTAATGTTCTACCCTCTGACCTGAAATTGGGCATTCGTGTCCCGGCAAGTTCAATCACGTTTAAAAGGCATTCACTCCAAATAGAATTGACACAAGGAAAGAAGGTAACTTCTGTGTGCTCCACAACTAAGAAAGGCTGGTGACTCCCAATTTCCACTTCTGGATTCCCAAAACACATCCAACTGCATGAAGCACTTTCCTCTTTCTGACTAACTGCCTTCTCCCTTGGCTTAGAAGCTCTATATCCCACCGCCAGTCAGAAGTCCTCGAAGCAGGAATAACCCTCATCATCGTGCCCTCTTATGCTTACTCCAACTTCTGGCCGATCGCGCCTTCCGATGACTCCCAGGAATCATTCCATTTGGCTTAGTGCGAAAATAACTTTCATAATTAAAATAGAACCTGTTACAAATGCCTCATCGTACAAGATATCAACGACACTGTGGAAAGGTAAGTTGCAGGACTGAGGCCATCCGACTACAAGTTGCAGGGATAAAGTATAGTGCATCCACAGTCGCTGCATCAGAGAGGCATTCAAACCCATGTGGCAGTCTTCTCGTCGAAAGGTAAGAAACATCTCTCCATTGCACAAAGGAAAATTGGCATTGTCTAAGTCGTGTTCTGTTTCACCGTAGCGTGAAACGAATTTTGCGACAGTGTGTTTTGTTCCATGAGGCGCCTTTTCAAGCTGTCCGTTTGTGCTGCATTCGGTGAGAAGCTGAGAGTGCTCTCGTGAACGCTTGTCTGACCATGTATCATCCTTACGACAAAATGGATCACAGAGGATCCCACTTGCTCCTCGCCCAATCCCACCACTACATTTTGGTGGATCCTACATTCAAGGTCTCATTTTCGCTTCTCTGTAGTGCAGGTCTCCCCCGGAACTGCCTTCCAGCTGACGGACGTCAAAGGTGATTGCAAATACAGAGCTCACATAGGTACTCGACGCTACCATCGCACATCTTCCTCCCATCTTTACCACCCTTCTCCAGGAGAAGCTGTACCGACATTGTGTGTGGTAAAGTGGTGCAATGCGCTCACGTAACGAGCTCTTCACATCGACAGTAAATGCGTGGTAGCAAGACTTCTCCGGCACTGACTCCCGAAAATCGAAAGTGGCTGTGATGGAATTCATCCCCTTCCAAAGGAAACTAATCGAAGTCCCTCGTGGGGCTTGGATGCTTAGAATTGTTGCTTGGTTGTGTCACAAACCGCTCTCAACAACTTTGCGCGGGACCGATGCAAGTGGCTTCTTCGTGATGTGTAGATTTGCATTAGTTCCAAGTTCCTGGTTGTGAGTGCGGCAAAGAGGATGGTGTAGGCACCGATTTGATTTTTGGAAAGCAAAAAGAACGAAGAAGAGCACACGAACTAAGGTAAGTGATGGTGAGGAGTGATTCTGGTAGAGTGGTAGAGTGACACAAGCGATAGGGCTTTGAAAGCGATCCACAATCCTCTTTGGAAGGGTTTCGCAACCTGTCACACTCCCTCACTTGCGCTCTTTTGCAGCCGTTCATTCGTTTAAATCTATCCTGTCTTGTGGAAGGATAGGATTGTGCCCTCGAGTTCCTAATAGACAGATCTTCTTGCAGCAAGTGAGGATTTCATCGATACTGCACGAGAGAATGGGGTGGAAAATTGGGTGAAATGATTTCCAGTTCCTAAATGGCGCGTCGCATGCAGCATCTTTGGGCGGAGTCCGCTCTTGTCATGTCGGGTTAGCAATGACTGTGGTTCACAAAGTGGATGGAGAAGGAGAAGGCGACAACAACACTGATTTCCAGCACACTACCCAGCCAAGGTGGCTGACGAAGAGGCCGGACTCCTTTACAACGAACGAAAATGAGACAGTGCTTGCGAAATTCATCAAATCGACAAGTGGGATTGGGCAAAGAAAATGTAGATTCTTTGGGATTTTATTTGGCGCAAGGACAACCATCAAAATTGGATTGACCGACCATTGGAGATAACACCTTGATCATGACTCCCACAAAGCAGAGCAAATTGCAGATCATCATACCAAACGAACAACGACTTGTATGCCAACGTTGTAAACTTCTCTCAATATTCGTCTTCATTGACATTCTGACAGGACACTTGCTTTTCAAATGAAGCATATCGAGACGGAGAGCAACTGGCGCATCAATTGTGACCCATACATAAACAAACCGTCATTTCCACGATTGTTGGTGCAAGGCTTCGAGGTAATCAGTGAGTCGCAACACATTCATTTGCATGGAAATCAGCCTCTCCATGTAGCTCTCACGTCCTCTCTTACATCTAGCCGCCGTGCTTGGGTCCATTTTATAGTCTCGGTTGGAGTACACTTCAACAGGAGTCACGAGAGGACTGTAAACACCGCTTCATGGATGACGCGCGTTCATGCAGTGAAGTCAGCTATGCCACCAGCTAACTGTCCTTACTTGAACGTTGGGGTCGCACACCCATTCATCTTTGCTGCTTTTATCCAAAGGAAGTCAAGCTTGCATTGCTGAAGGCTATGGCGGACGTGGTGCTGTGCACTCACGACACGAACTATTCACACTGAGAGCAAATGCGTGGCAGCAGGTACACCTGTGGTGTTGTGCAATGGGAGAACCGAGTTGTGGTCCGAGTTCGCCAACACGCACTGCCGTTTCTGAACGACCACACAGTTGGTAATTCTGGTTGGTGGTATGCATTGGAATACCTATCCTGCGGAGTGAGCACCGGTCTAGCTGCGCAATCGTCGTCATTCGCCATCGAGAGAAGGTGCTCTGGACACCAGCATAACCTCCATCACTCAGACGTGCTCAACATAATACTAAGGAGGAGTTGAAGCCTTCTTTAACCACTCATCTTAGTGAGTTTGCTGGTTTTCGTGATTGCATTCGCGCATTCTCTCCCACACTTTCCTCCACAGCTTTTATTCCACTACAACGAGTGGGTTAGGAGCAGGCATGGAACATTCTGCATCGGCGGAATTATGCTGCTTCATTGAGTGGTGGGGGAAGATGCAATAGTCATCGTACTAGCTGCAGCTGAGGAGGTGTTGTATAAGAGGGATCAGGACCTCGACAATTAGTGTGTCGGTTTGTCGAGAGCGCTGGAAGAGTGTGCATTAGCTGAGCAAAGGGAAAACGTGTGAATTGACACTGTGACTTTGCTCTTCCCGTGTATTTCCAGTGCCTTGTCGTGTTGCACCGCTGATGCTAGGCGGAAGAGCTGCTGAACGGTGTGCTATTCAATGCAGAACAGCGTGGAGGACACTTCGGCATCGGCTATTTGGAGGAAGAGGGAAAGGCGATTAGCAGATTCAGTTAACTAGGTGTCAATCGAATGTGTGTGAGTGACTGTGGGTCAGAAGGTAGACAAATCTAGTCCCGAAAATCTGAAGGAGATGGCAGCATCTGATCGAATAAGCTTAGAAGGCAAACAGTGGGTAGGTCTGCGCATAGCCTGCGGAGTACCCTCTAGCATGGACCGCATCAGCATCTCTGGACCTGTTAGTTGTCGTGAGTGATGTGCAGCCACGGAGGAAATGAACGGGACATGAGGGATCCACACTTTCGCTTTTGTTACAGCCCTGCGTGTTTCTGGTTTAACATCGAGAATGGTTTCGCCAGTCGTAGTGGGATTGCTCTTGCATGATTTGTGTCCTGCAATGCAACGTGGGTGGATGCAGTTACAAAGATGCCTCCTTTAGCGGACCCAAAGTGCCTATGTAGAAAACTGGTAGAACAGAGCCTAAGGAAGCCCACCCTCAGGAAAGATACACCTTTAGCTTGTGAGGTGTAAGCCGCATCTAGAGTTGTCAACCCTCGAAGGTGGTGCATCTACTCCCCACTGGACGCAGACGAGGCGGTACAGTTGCTGACACGTAATAATCTCCGATCAGGCACCATTTCATCAGTGCAATACCACTTGACATTCTAGCTCCTTTCTGTAGCTAAATTTTCACCTCATCCACCTCGACCTGGAGTCCTGCCTTGCCCAGCCTATCCATAACGCCTCACACCACACCACCGCTTGAGCTCAGCATGTTCTACACACACGTCAAGTGCTCCTGGTTAGCCCACCCATTCACCTGACGAAGTAATCATCCAACTGTAAAACGGCCCTAACACGACTAATCTCATGGCATGGCGAGGTGCCAGCAACTATACCACCGTGTCTACGATCTCTGAGACTGTAAGAATTCCAGCAGTCCAAATGATTGGCCATGTCTGCGACGAAGTGAATACTGGAAGTGACTGTGGCTCCCGGTGGATCGGCTACTTAGCACATACGTTCACCAAAAGCTTACCACCCATACTATTTGGCTGTTCTGTGGGTACCTCCCGCTCTCGATCATCTACTACCCAGTCAGTCAGCGACACTGCGATTTGAACAGCTACCATCCCAATTGTTGGACGACTGACTGGCACACCGACTAACAAAGAGCTTTAATCGGGCCCATACCTCGACGTGGTGAGGCGAATCCAAGCGTGAAAATAATGTTTTCTTAATTAATGCATGTTGTGATTTGGTCTTGCAGTCAGTCAAGCCTGCAACAAGCTCGACGTGTGTCTCTTGTCAGCCTGCCTTAGAGGGCTAGAGTGGTTCACGAGAAGCCTGGAGCAAGTCAGCTGCCCTCTTCCAGTAGCCCAAATGCCAGTAGCTTGGAAGAGTAATATCATATCATATCGACAGGAAATCCATATCAACCCCATTTTAAGGCACCATCCACACACATCTAAAAGGCCGCTTTCCCGTGTAGCGATTTTGCATATCCAGTAGGCAAATTTTACTCAAGTCGTATCACTTGTCTCTAGTTCTCACACTTTGATACACTCGATGTTCTGGCTATCCGTTTACGTGGTGGCAAAGAACCTTGAGTTTAGTGTCACAAAGGTGTGACGCGTAGTATAAGCAACCAATGCAAATTTTCAGACCCGAACACACCGGTTTTGAATCCACCAAGCCGCTGCTCTTGCTTAAAGCCAGCCTGCTGAATTTTTTAACCCATCAGACAACTGGGATGGGTGAGCAGACTGGAGCTGCTCTCATTTGCATTGGATGAGCTCGCTATTTTGTTTATAAATAACCAGGTCACTAGAATCTAGACAACGTTTTGCAATGTACATTATGTGGAAAACTCTGGTGGTTAGTTGCTATTGGTTGGCTGGATGCCTGAATTGTGGGAATGAAAGTGCTCGTTAATTCAAGTGACTATTCTGCAAGCAGGGGCTCACTCCTCTGCCGGGATTAACTACAGGGGAAATGCCGTTTGTGCAGGCACTTGTGGGCAAATCCTGCCAAAATTGCCAGTGCAGTAGGCTGGACGCTTTCAATGCTCTCAGCCCCACCACACTCATGAGCTGTTTTGCTCACATACGGGTTGTGAAGGCGATAGTGATGCTAGTGAGAGTTGGATAGCCTGGTTTTTTATCCACCATCGTCGTAGAAAATGGCAGTGCTCACTCGAATGTGACTGAGGAATGAAGGGCAGCTCAAGAATTGCCTTTCCTTCAATACACTTGCCTGTATGTAAACGCTCACCTTCCATCTATCGCATCTCTTTGTCTATTCGTTTTATACGTTCATTCGCCTACTTGCTTGTCTCTCCACCCGTACTCATCCTTCCTTTCACCGCTGAAGCCATCCAAGCCCTCACTCTCCCCTTTACCACGCACCACCCAATGCATCATTCACTATTAACTCTTCCTTCTTCTTTCAGGCGTCTAGTCTCCACACTACGTCTTCGCCTGTTAATGCATTTCATCATCAATGTTCTCAATTAGGTAATTTGAGCCTCCGACTTTCCTCCACAAATGCTTGTGCTTTTGTCCAACAAAGGCATGCATCGAATCGTTGCTTTGGTGTTACGGAGGACGTCAACATGAAGTATCGCGTCTCAAGCCAGTTCTTGGCGTACAGTTAATTGCACTGTCCATATTTCTGTCCTTGTGGCGATTTTACCAACAACTCTTCTGTTACTGCCATCTTCCTCCCTTCTGCTGAGGGCAGTTTTATTGAGGAAGGACAGGCATAAATCATGCTGCGAAAGATTGGTAAAGCTCGTGGGTTACGACTGATTTGGCTGCACCCAAATCAAGGAATAAACTGCATAGGAATCCCTCAACTTTGCCTGCGACTCGCATAAATGAATGAGAGCCATTTGGAAGTAGACAGGGAAAGGTACAGTGTGGCTCACTTGATCTTTGAATGTGGCGCGGGTGTCCGACGTGGATACATGGGGTTCAGCCATCTGCTTGATTGTTAAGGTGGCGATGTCATACGGGTTTTCTGACGCGTTTCTCGTTTCAACTCAGATGACCGTTTATTCCAACGGATGCATACTGCAAATGCGGCAATGCAAGGAAATGGCTAGAGTGTCACCAGCGTCAGTGGGTGATGTGGTCATCAATCTGGTTGCTCAACTTTGCAGTGGCATATGTGTCTGTCTGCTCACGGCGATACCGGTTGCAGTGGTGATGACAGTTAAACTATCGTGGAATCGTCAGCTACTCTTTGATGACGATTTGAATGGGAATATGACCTCGTACTAGTGCTCGCTGCCTAAGAATATTCTTTGAATATCGGCTTCGTCATCATCCCAGCATTGATGTCAGTCAAAAATGCCAGTGCTGTCCGACAAGGCGTAGGCAATCGCCGTTCTCTACCCCACCTCTCTGCGCTGCGCTGCACTACACTGACTCCTGGGGTCTCTCATACCGCAGGAAGGCATTTTGCCCTCATTGTGGCAGCGGATGTCAGAATGCAAACATGGCGCTAAAATGGAGATCGCAGACGGAGATGAGTGTGTCGATATGAATGGAGAGGCAGTTTGGGTGCTACGGTGGAGCCAGATGGGATGATCTCAGTAAACTGAGTTCACTGGAGCGGCAAAACTGTCACATGAGAAAGTGGTCCTTTAGATGTGTTGGGATGAACATGATGAGTTATTTTGCATCAAAATATGTGGATTTGTCTAGGCAAGTGTGTGACTCTATATTCTGGGATGATTCTCTTGAACGTTTTAATAGTAACTGATTGGTCTTGAAGTTAGAGTTGTTGCCAGCTGATTCCAGGTTTGCTAAGGTTGAGAAAGAGATACACCGATAAGCGCTTTTCAGTCTACAATTTCTGTGCCAGCTCCTCAGCCATCACGGGACCTCCACAACTTTGATGTCAACTACTATAATGTAACTCGCTCTTCGCTGCTTCACTAATGCGGCTTCTACTGCAGAATCGATGATTCTGCCTAACGACTTTTCGAACAACAACTGAGCGACTTTTCGCGGAATCAACAATCACCTATCGAGAACTTACTGAGACTCCAGCTTAGTACGGTAGAGCTACCAACTCGTAAATACAAGGGACAACAAGTTATAGTAATTGGCGAACCCGGCCCAAAGGTATTGGGGGTGAAGTCAACAACATGGGGCAGTCGGCGGAGTGGTCCTCTATGTAGTGTCTAAAGAAAATGACGCCCTCACTACTTGCTGAACCACTTTTAGCGGCAGGGAGAGAACCACTAATGTGGAAGCATTGATCGAGGTCACCAGTGAATGACAGAAGAGGTTGCGCATCATGCAGTGTTTGTGACACCTGCACCAATGCTTTGCCAGAACTTGTCGACTCCTGAATCATAAGGGTAATGGGTGAGCAAGGAGCCGGAATCGATGGGTATCTAAAAGGGCAGCCGGGGAGATAATGAGGCCTCCGAGTGAGTCAGTGTGTCGGAGTGCATCCCGCTAAGCATTTTCACAGCAATTGGTTCACCCTAATCACTGTGTGGTAATTGGTACGCTTCAATTAAACGTCTGCTTGAAGCACCACAATCAGAAGCGAGTAATTGTTGACTCTCTAGATAGTTCAGCAATTTGAAATAAATTGAAAGCAAGGGAAAATGGATTAGAAAAACTATCGTTTGTAGCGTCTGTGTGATGCCATTTCCATCCTGGTTGTCGTTACAGTAATGAATGAACACAATCCTTCCACATTGTTTGGATGTCTTTGAGTGTACTGTAGCACAGAGCACGACGAGGTGGCATGAAGACAACGGTTGTCCATGCAAATCAGGCATCACTGACGTCCTGTGTGCGGAAGGAAGTTGACAAATTGAGCATTATCACATTGCGGATGGCGAAGATGATGAGAGTTGAAGGCTCGTGAGTGAGGAACGCTAGCGCAAGGCCACATTGCAACGGTAATGGCTTAATGACGATCGCAAACAGATCGTATGCTTGGTGACTTGACCGCTCCTATAGTAGTATCTCGTAATCGTATATGGGTATTTCTAGCCTATGCTTTAGATGATGCGCTTTGTACCGACAACCTCAATCCACAACTCTTTCATCCGTCCGCGTTGCCGTCCTCATGCCCATGCGCATCATCTGCTAGTGTCCTAATGACCACGCACACTTCGCCCTCCTTATCACCGTCACGTTAATGCTCAACAGCCTCTGCTCATGTCATGCTAACTTCAGATAACTCTCGTCGCCAGAATTGCCGGGGATGTTAGGAATATCCGCATCACGTCGCGTGAAAATGTCAATTGTGTCAACGAGATGTGGAGAATTATCTGCCTCTTTACAGTGTCTAGCGGGTGCGGTGATAGCTAAAGCAACAAATTTGATGGCAAGGAGAGCAGAGGTGTGGTGCACACTCTTCATTTGCAGCGTTGCATAGAGCCGATCTCGTGCCAAATCAACGTGGGCGATTGGGTCATGAGTAATGATGACTTGGATGCATTCACCTGCCTCTCCCGGTAGCTCAAAGCTGTCAACTTGGGAGAAGCAATGGTGGCTGTGGATGCACTGCTTCATCATTGCCAGGAAACCTCTACTAACAGCTACTGCAATCGGCTATCTTTCGTGCGTGTGGTCGTGGGTTGGTAGGACCACTTCCGTCTGGCTTAAGAATTCGCACCCTTTAATTGAAAGCACTACAAACCCATGAGTGGGCACGCATTGCACCGTTCGAGACATTGCAGTCACAATGGGTAAATGCATGAGGAAGTGTGGGTGGGCGGACAGGTCTTTTGTGGTCGGATTATCATTTAGTACAAGCAAGGTGAGATGTCGTGATAATGCACACTACTAAAGCCACTTTAAGAGGTATCCAACAAACACTGTTGGGGATTCAGCTCCACGCATAGTGAAGATGCTTTTCATGCACCATTTCTTTCTACATTGTCAGGAGTTGATTGCCATATCCGGAGAAGGTGTACGATGGGTTTGGCGTTCCTTAGCCTCCAAGTCCTCATTTCACTCGTTGTGAAGAATTGTAGACACAATAGCATAGTTGCTGGCACTTTATATTGACAAGGAATTAGCCCTGTTAGGACTCTCGTGTGGTTGGATGGTTGCTGGTCATGTGGTGGGTGGGTAGGTGAGTGGGTCGGGTGGGTGAGTGGGTCATTCAGCAGCACTCTGCGTGTGTGACAGCGCCTAATCACTGGAGCATGCAGAGTGCGGTCGGTGGTTAGATGTGAGACTTCGCAGTCAGCCAAAGCAAAGCACGACTTTAGGTGCAGACGCCTGCAGCAAATATGCTAGCTACTAGAAGGAATTAGCAGACCAAGTGACACTCCAATGATATGATTGCTGTTTAAATCAGAAAGCACTTACGGCGCTAGCGACTGTGCGCCTCGTCTACGCTCAATAAAGTGTGCAGACACTGTAACCGAGAATTGAGAATTGTCGAGCCAGCGCACACTCCACTGACCGACCGGATGTTCAAGAGCAGTCTGTAGAAGTGATCAGACCGGGTTAGTGAGTGCGAAGCCTGCACGACATCAAAAACAATGTCTATAGTTGAAAAGTGTGGAAGGGGTGGTGGAATGGGCAGCTTGACAATGGAATTGGCATGTCCAAGCACAACACACATAAGCACGTACACAATCAGTGAGAAAAAGGACGAAGTAGTGAAGGCGGATGGCATGCTGGTCTCTGCAACTGCAGTGGGTAGGAGAGTGTGTTTACGACCATGTGCGCACATGCACACGGAACCGACGTGCACAGTCTCTTCATGTCCTTTTGTCTCGTTCGGTTGGTTGTCATTTCCGCATCAGAGTGGAAGGCGTTACAGAGAGGCACGGAAATTTGTGCAACTTACAACGTGTGCTGACGGTAAAAGCGATGGCCTTGTACATGCCGTCACAGAAATTCAACGCAGATCTTCATGTGTGTTTCCTTGAGGCAATTTGGAACGATGATGCGTAAGTGATGGTGAAATGGACGCTGTTGGCAACCTTCAACACACATTCTGTCCATGATTCAGCAGTGAATTCTTCTATCTTGACCACTGCTGTGAGATGTTAGCTCAGCTTGTCATCGAGCAGCGAAAGCAGTACTGGTTGGGGACTCTTTCTACCACGATTTAAAACCTTGCGAGGATGATGAGGAGTACACCAGGAATATGCAGCACTCCGCAAGACAGGATTACGATGCATACCACCAACCAGGATTACTAACTCTGTGGTCGTTCAGTTCACTCCTCATTGTGGGCAGATCTTACGCCTTGCAGACAAACAAGCTCAGTCAACTGGTTGAACTTGCAATGGAGAAGCGCGAGAAAATCCATCTGACATCGCCACCTTATCCATCAAGCAGATGGCTGAACCCCATGTATCCACGTCGGACACCCGCGCTACGTTCCAAGATCAAATGAGCCACACTGTACCTTTCCTTGTCTACTTCCAAATGGCTCTCATTCATTTATGCGAGTCACAGGCAAAGTTGAGGGACTCTCATGCAGTTTATTCCTTGATTTGGGTGCAGCCAAATCAATCAAAGCCAACGAGCTTTGCCAAACCTTCGCAGTATGATTTACATCGGTCCTACCTCCACAAAACTGCTCTCAGCAGAAGGGAGGAAGATGGCAGTAACAGAGGAATTGTCGTTAAAATCGTCACAGGGAAAGAACTGTGGACAGTGCGATTAATTGTATGCTAAGAACTAGCTTGAGACGCGATACTTCATGTTGACGTCCTCCGTAACACCAAAGCAACGATTCGATGCATGCCTTTGTTGGACAAAAGCACAAGCATTTGTGGAGGAAAGTCGGAGGCTCAAATTACCCAATTGAGAACATTGATGACGAAGTGCATTAACAGGCGAAGACGTAGCGTGGAGACTAGATACGCCTGAAAGAAGAAGGAAGAGTTAATAGTGAATGATGCATTGAGTGGTGCGTGGTAAAGGGAAGAGTGAGGGCTTGGATGGCTTCAGCGGTGAAAGGAAGGATGAGTACGGGTGGGGAGACAAGCAAGCAGGCGAATGAACGTATAAAAACGAATAAATAAAGAGATGCGATAGATGGAAGGTGAGCATTTACATACTGGCAAGTGCATTGAAGGAAAGGAAATTCTTGAGCTGCCCTTCATTCCTCAGTCACATTTGACTGGACATTGCCATTTTCTACGATGATGGTGGCTAGTAAACCCAGACTTTTGAAGAATCCGACGCGTAGCCTTAAAGAGAAGGACGCAAACGGAGACGTTTAGCTATGTACAATATTTCCCAAGTGAAAAGCACCAAACAAATATTTAAATAACTCGTGTCACAAAGTAACACTTCAATCATTCAATCAGTGCTTACCTCAACCACTAAGTGTAGATCCGACCATGTGAACCACCATCCTTCAAGTGGTAAGTAACCAAGCGTGACCTGTGCCAAAACGAAGCATCCAGTCATAATCTTCAACGCTCTACTACAACCAATTTCCTTTAAATTGGTAGAATTCCATCAAGGCCACATTCGACTTATGCACCTCAATGTTTAAGACGAAGAAGAAGTTGAACTCCTACAATCCTATTTCGGACTTTCCCTTCTGGATGCACCAACTCTGAAAATGACGTTAAAAGGCATTTTAGCTCAAGACAACATGCTGCGTTGCGATGCACCGCATGACATTTGTCCCTTCGATGTTGGGGTTGTATGAGGGATCAGCTACATGGTTTGGACCGATCGGGAGGTGTTTCAGTTTTGGTTTACTAAACACCCACAACGTTGCATTTGAACAGTCTCACCTTTGGATTCCCAGGCAGTTCTACTGAGGACTTGTGTCCCTCAGTGACTTACCTATCGGCAGTGAAATCAATTGGGTTAGTAGATATGGAACTGACTATAGGCTGTGACTGTGGCTCCACTCAGCACACTGCTTCACTAAACACCTCACCACCTGTCCCTTTTGACTGTCCACTAAATTTGTCTTGCTATCAACAAGCTCTTAGCATCTGCAATCACTTCATCGAACCTGACTATGTCGCATCTATCCAACTCTAACTAGCACCACCATCACCTTCAACTTCACCGACCCGTGTGTGAGCAAAACAGCTGGTTACGGGTCGCGTTGAGGCTTTCTTGTAAAGCTCATGAGTGTGGTGGGGCTGAGAGCGTTGAAAGCGTCCAGCCTACTGCACTGGCAATTTTGGCAGGGTTCGCCCACAAGTGCCTGCACAAACGGCAATTCCCCTGTAGTTAATCCCGACAGAGGAGTGAGCCCCTGCTTGCAGAATAGTCACCTGCATCAACGAGCACTCTCACTCCCACAATTCAGGCATCCAGCCAACCAATAGCACCTAACCACCAGAACTTTCCACATAATGTACATTGCAAAACGTTGTCTAGATTCTAATGAACTGCTTATTTATAAACAAAATAGCGAGTTCATCCACTGCAAATGAGAGCATCTCCAGTCCGCTCACCCGTCCAAGGTGTCTGATGGGTTAAAATTCAGCAGGCTGACTTTGAGCAAGAGCAGTGGCTTGATGGATTCAAAACCGCTGAGTTCGGGTCTGGAAATTTGCATTGGTTGCTTGTACTACGCGTCACACCTTTGTGACACTAAACTCAAGGTTCTTTGCCAAAAACGTGAGAACTAGAGCCAAATGATACGACTTGAGTAAAATGTGCCTACTGGATATGCAAATCGCTACACGGGAAGTGGCCTTTTGGACGTGCGTGGATGGTACCTTAAAATGGGGTTCACACGGATTTTCAGTCGGGACGATGTCGGTGTCACTACTATTCCAGCTTCCCATTCCTTCTCCCAGGTTCCAAGAAAACGCCAGTTCAACGCAATGAAGACGTCAGTGCTGTTCTGTTCTGCTACCTGCACGAATTCCCATATCATGACTCGAAGCAAATCATGCAGTCCATGCCAACTCCATTTACAAATGCCATGCAAACACATCTAAAAGACCACTTTCTCATGTGGCAGTTTTGTTGTTCCAGCGAACTCTGTTTATTGAGATCATCCCATTTGGATCCACCGTAGCACCTGAACTGCCTATCCTCATATACACCGGTACACTCAGCTCCGTCTTGAGTGCCTGTTCAACACCATTTTGCATGTCAACAATCCCTGTCACAATGAGAGAAGATGCCTTCTTGCGGTATGAGAGAGCCCAGAAGTCAGTGCAGCGCAGAGCAGAGCAGATCAGAGAGTGGGGTAGAGAACAACAGTTGCCCATGCCTATTCAGGCAACACTGGCATTTTGGCTGCAAACGTTGTCAAGTCAGACATTGCTTCCGAGGTGTTGACGAGGCTGATGTCGAAAGAATATTGGTGAGCGAGGAGCACTAGCACGAGGTCACATCCCCATCCAAATCATCGTTAGAGAGTAGTGCTAACGATTCCACTGTCACTTCACCGTCATCACCACTGCACCCAGTACCGCTGCAGCAGGCAGATACACATGCCACTGCAGAGTTGAACATCCGGATTCACCGCCACATCACCCACTGACGCTGGTGGCACTCTAGCCTCCTCTTTGCAGTGCCGCATTCGCAGTATGTATGCGTTGGAGTAAATGGTCATCTGAGTTGAAACGAGAAACGCATCTCGTTCCGGGGTCGTCATCATCTGTCATGGAGGAAGGAATGCACTTTCCGAAGGAGCTCAATCCTCACTAGTGTGTGCTGCTCGTCCAATCAACAGCGATGGAGAACGCCATCCACCCGCAGGTAGAGGAATCGGTAAAGTAAGCAAATGCAAATGCCTCACACACTTCCAAGTAGGTAGCGCACACCTGCCTGCTGAATGTAAGTGCACTGAGCAGACGGCGTTTGTGCTGTGACTGAGTCGCCCTTAATTGCAAGACAGAAGCGCATTGTGATTGCATGCCCTATGGACGGCATTTGTGAAGTGTCTTGATTCCCAGTGGCTGTAGCTGGAAGGTAACCTCCAGGCGCAGTGAGGCCACTCACTTGTGTGCATTCCATGACAGCAAAGTCAACAGCGGTGTGCCAGTCGATTCGCCACGCTGGCACACTTGATATCGATATGCCTAACTAAGTAGCACTCAGTGCTCAGTGCTAGGCGCGATTCGTTCGGCGAACACGCTTCTCACCACAGAACCGTCGTCATTCGCCCTCGAGGGAGAAGGGTACTCTCTAAGCCTCCTTAGCCCTCTTCTCTCTTCACCAGTGAGGACTGCTCGCTATCTGCTCTCACTCCACCCGTTACCACACCAAACCTGTTGGATGTTGACGAGGAGAACGACATCTTTCCATCGTTGCGATTTGAGTAGAGAATGCAGCACCGACATCTCCACCGCATGATATCTTGTTTCTAATGGGAAGTAATTGCTTCACAGTAGGGATTTAATAAGTTGCATGCACGTCTAGAGTCAAGAAGAGGAGACGAGGGCGCACAGTGTGTTCATCTGACTGCCAAGCCATTCCATAGCCTGAAACAAGTCACCGTTGTGCTGGCAGTGGAAGACGATCTCAAGAATTTATGACTGTTGCACTGATGAAATGGTGCCCTGATCGGGGATTATTTACGGTGTCAGCAACTGTACCGCCTCGTCTGCGTCCAGTGGGGAGTAGATGCACCACCTTCGAGGGTTGACAACTCTAGATGCGGCTTACACCTCACAAGCTAAAGGTGTATCTTTCCTGAGGGTGGGCTTCCTTAGGCTCTGTTCTACCAGTTTTCTACATAGGCACTTTGGGTCCGCTAAAGGAGGCATCTTTGTAACTGCATCCACCCACGTTGCATTGCAGGACACAAATCATGCAAGAGCAATCCCACTACGACTGGCGAAACCATTCTCGATGTTAAACCAGAAACACGCAGGGCTGTAACAAAAGCGAAAGTGTGGATCCCTCATGTCCCGTTCATTTCCTCCGTGGCTGCACATCACTTACGACAACTAACAGGTCCAGAGATGCTGATGTGGTCCATGCTAGAGGGTACTCCGGAGGCTATGCGCAGACCTACCCACTGTTTGCCTTCTAAGCTTATTCGATCAGATCCTGTCATCTACTTCAGATTTTCAGGACTACATTTGTCTACCTTCTGACCCACAGTCACTCACACACATTCGATTGACACCTAGTTAACTGAATCTGCTAATCGCCTTTCCCTCTTCCTCCAAATAGCCGATGCCGAAGTGTACTCCACGCTGTTCTGCATTGAATAGCACACCGTTCAGCAGCTCTTCCGCCTAGCATCAGCGGTGCAACACGACAAGGCACTGGAAATACAGAGAAGAGCAAAGTCACAGTGTCAATTCACACGTTTTCCCTTTGCTCAGCTAATGCACACGCTTCCAGCGCTCTGGACAAACCGACACACTAATTGTCGAGGTCCTGATCCCTCTTATACAACACCTCCTCAGCTGCAGCTAGTACGATGACTATTGCATACCACCAACCAGGATTACTAACTGTGTGGTCGTTGAGAAACGGCAGTGCGGGTTGGCGAACTCGGACCACAACTCGGTTCCTCCCATTGCACAACACCACAGGTGTACCTGCTGCCACGCATTTGCTCTCAGCGTGAATAGTTCGTGTCGTGAGTGCACAGCACCACGTCCGCCATAGCCCTCAACAATGCAAGCTTGTCTTCCTTTGGATGAAAGCAGCAAAGATGAATGGGTGTGCGACCCCAACGTTCAAGTAAGGACAGTTAGCTGGTGGCATAGCTGACTTCACTGCATGAACGCGCGTCATCCATGAAGCGATGTTTACAGTCCTCTCGTGACTCCTGTTGAAGTGTACTCCAACCGAGACTATAAAATGGGCCCAGGCACGGCGGCTAGATGTGAGAGAGGACGTGAGATCTACATGGAGAGGCTGATTTCCATGCAAATGAATGTGTTGCGACTCACTGATTACCTCGAAGCCTTGCACCAACAATCGTGGAAATGACGGTTTGTTTATGTATGGGTCACAATTGATGCGCCAGTTGCTCTCCGTCTCGATATGCTTCATTTGAAAAGCAAGTGTCCTGTCAGAATGTCAATGAAGACGAATATTGAGAGAAGTTTACAACGTTGGCATACAAGTCGTTGTTCGTTTGGTATGATGATCTGCAATTTGCTCTGCTTTGTGGGAGTCATGATCAAGGTGTTATCTCCAATGGTCGGTCAATCCAATTTCGATGGTTGTCCTTGCGCCAAATAAAATCCCAAAGAATCTACTTTTTCCTTGCCCAATTCCACTTGTCGATTTGATGAATTTCGCAAGCACTGTCTCATTTTCGTTCGTTGTAAAGGAGTCCGGCCTCTTCGTCAGCCACCTTGGCTGGGTAGTGTGCTGGAAATCAGTGTTGTTGTCGCCTTCTCCTTCTCCATCCACTTTTTGAACCACAGTCATTGCTAACCCGACATGACAAGAGCGGACTCCGCCCAAAGATGCTGCATGCGACGCGCCATTTAGGAACTGGAAATCATTTCACCCAATTTTCCACCCCATTCTCTCGTGCAGTATCGATGAAATCCTCACTTGCTGCAAGAAGATCGTCTATTAGGAACTCGAGGGCACAATCCTATCCTTCCACAAGACAGGATAGATTTAAACGAATGAACGGCTGCAAAAGAGCGCAAGTGAGGGAGTGTGACAGGTTGCAACACCCTTCCGAAGAGGATTGCAGATCGCTTTCAAAGCCCTATCGCTTGTGTCACTCTACCACTCTACCAGAATCACTCCTCACCATCACTTACCTTAGTTCGTGCTCCTTTCTTCGTTCTTTTTGCTTTCCAAAAATCAAATCGGTGCCTACACCATCCTCTTTGCCGCACTCACAACCAGGAACTTGGAACTAATGCAAATCTACACATCACGAAGAAGCCACTTGCATCGGTCCCGCGCAAAGTTGTTGAGAGCGGTTTGTGACACAACCAAGCAACAATTCTAAGCATCCAAGCCCCACGAGGGACTTCGATTAGTTTCCTTTGGAAGGGGATGAATTCCATCACAGCCACTTTCGATTTTCGGGAGTCAGTGCCGGAGAAGTCTTGCTACCACGCATTTACTGTCGATGTGAAGAGCTCGTTACGTGAGCGCATTGCACCACTTTACCACACACAATGTCGGTACAGCTTCTCCTGGAGAAGGGTGGTAAAGATGGGAGGAAGATGTGCGATGGTAGCGTCGAGTACCTATGTGAGCTCTGTATTTGCAATCACTTTGACGTCCGTCAGCTGGAAGGCAGTTCCGGGGGAGACCTGCACTACAGAGAAGCGAAAATGAGACCTTGAATGTAGGATCCACCAAAATGTAGTGGTGGGATTGGGCGAGGAGAAGTGGGATCCTCTGTGATCCATTTTGTCGTAAGGAAGACCACCGGGATGACACATGGTCGGCTATGAATGCAACGTCGTAATCATGCCTTCTGGACAGCAGTGCAAATCGCAGGGCATGTCTTGGGGCGAACAAAGCTCTGTACACAAACGATCTTGAATTCCTCCATTACCACACTGCTAGACAGAGCGTGTGTGCCCCTTTGAGATTGACAAGCGTTCACGAGAGCACTCTCAGCTTCTCACCGAATGCAGCACAAACGGACAGCTTGAAAATGGCGCCTCATCGAACAGCAAACACACTGCCGCAAAACTCGTTTCACGCTACGGTGAAACAGAACACGACTTAGACAATGCCAATTTTCCTTTGTGTAATGGAGAGAGGTTTCTTATCTTTTGACGAGAAGACTGCCACATGGGTTTGAATGTCTCTTTGATGCAACGACTGTGGCGCACTATACTTATTCCCCGAAACTTGTAGTCAGATGGTCTCAGTCCTGCAACTTACCTTTCTACAGTGTCGTCGATATCTTGTACGATGAGGCATTTGTAACAGGTTCTATTTTAATTATTAAAGTTATTTTTGCACTAAGCCAAATGGAATGATTCCTGGGAGTCACATCGCAAGGCGCGTTTCGCCAGAAGTTGGAGTAAGCATAAGAGGGCACGATGATGAGGGTTATTCCTGCTTCGAGGACTTCTGACTGGCGGTGGGATATAGAGCTTCTAAGCCAAGGGAGAAGGCAGTTAGTCAGAAAGAGGAAAGTGCTTCATGCAGTTGGTAGTGTGTTTTGGGAATCCAGAAGTGGAAATTGGGAGTCGCCAACCTTTTTTAGTTGTCGAGCACACAGAATTTACCTTCTTTCCTTGTGTCAATTCTATTCGGAGTGAATGCCTTTTAAACGTGATTGAACTTGCCAGGACACGAATGCCCAATTTTAGGTCAGAGGGTAGAACGTTAAGAATCGCCTCTGAGTTTGGAAGATTGTACATTGCGTAGCAGGAACAAACAAGTGTTTACCCATTTCAGATAGGCGAGGAGGTAAGGCAGCACCATAGGAGACGAACAGGGATTTTGGCACATCTCACTCCACCGCATAAACACACGTCGTCGCTGAAGTGTACCCGAACCAGCACCATGAAGTGGGCTCGAGCACAGTGACTAGCAGTGAGAGGCGACAGGCGAGAGGAGTAGAGAGGCGGCTTTCTTTGTTGATGGAATGCTATGAAGACTCGTCATCTTGTCAATTGAAACTTTGCATAGATTTCTCACTTGTTTGATTGAGCACAAATGAAGTCATTCACATGTGGTGTAGATCACTTCAGCGCTAATTCCCTAATTATGAATTCAGCGAAGAGGATGCTGGAGATGCCGATTTTGGTGCTAAGAGTAGAAAAGACGAAAGAGGACTCAAGACTTGAGTTGATGTGTGTGAGGAAATAATTATGTTGGGTCTGGGAAGTGCAGGCAAAGACGTAGTAGACTATCAACATTCTACGTCCGAGAGGTTTTGCACTAGGCTTCACCCTATCCTATCCTATCCTATCCTACATTGACTGCTGCGGCGCAATGCAGTGAAGATGACACATTCTCATCCTGGTCCCCTGCGCGTTAAAGTAGTCGCTTGGTATTTCGTGCTTTTCGCTTCATGTCTCTAGTCTGTGCTTCCTTCCAATTTTGAGGGAGTACTGCACAGAAACGATTCTTCGTGGCGTCTACGCACTGCTGCGTCTGCATCCTACTTATCATTGCTATGATGAGGACAAAATCCCCACACATTGTTTTGGAGGTCTCGGAGGTTACTGTAACATGGAGCACGGAGGTGGGGCGAGAAAAATAGTCGTGACAAGCATTGCGTGGAAGAGATGAAGAGGACCAGTTGACTGCTGCTGTAGGTAGAATTGATTCATTTCGCGTGGGGCATGATACTTTAAAAAACAGCTAGAATCTGGTTTTGTGTCCTTTTTGGTAGGGCAAGTGAGTGTAATCAGTAAGCCAAGTGGGATGCTAAGAAAAACCTTCCTCGATGAAGGAAAATTCAATGGATACACGCAAGTTCACACTCCCTCGCCCTCCCCTCTATTCATTATTGAAATGTGCAGTGCTTAAATTCGCAGCCTACCCACGTCTTGCCCATCGGCTGCCTCGCTTCTCAGCATCGTCCCTCGACCACTCTTCACCATAGAAACGCTTGGTATTCGATAGCACCAGCTGTTGCATGGGATCGTCAAAAGCACATCAGTGGTGGGCAAAACAAGGACCAATATGCAGTCATCAAGTCAGCCTCAACTATGTCCTCAACTGCTGCATTTTTCGACTGAAAGCGACTTGAACCACTTCCTTACGTCCTATTTCCCACTCGTAGCACAAAATTTGTTGTGGAAAGTGAAGTTCACCTTCTCCAACTTGATGGGATCCTAGTAGACGCCTCATCAGTGAGGCTTGTCACGATCTACCAAGCACTAAACGAATTGCGTGATGCCAAGGAGGAAGGCATCTTGTGATCGCTGTGGACTGAGCGCAGAAGCCTAGCGTCCGAATCTCTACTTATAACTCGTTTTATTTCTAGGAATGACTTGCCTCACAAACTGGCCCCAAGGGTCCGCATCACCAGGTAAAGCCAAGTGTTTTGTAGACTTTTCCTAATTTCCATCGAACCAGACCTCATCAGCCTTAATTCCTCCTCAACCGAATAGCCTATGACAATTTGAATCACATCACATCAGTGACGGATCAAAATAAGGTGATTGGTTAGCCGGCGGATCAGCACGAACGCCACCAATTACTGCATCGTTCACCACTTCTGCCCAGTGCGTGGAACCTGTTAGGTGAGGTGTAGGTCGCTTTATCCATGTGGCTTTCCACAGTCGTTATGAACTGACGCCCTGTCATCGTTTGGGAGTAGAGTGGTGTCAGAGAGAACGTCATGCTCTAATTGCTGGGAGCTGAGCTTACAGTTCAGTGTCAAGAAATCCACTCGCGAAAGTTTAGTTTTTGCTAAAAGCAGCTTGTCTGAATGCAAGAGATGGAGACGATGGAGCCCACTGGATTAGCCGTTCAGTGAAGTCAGTTTCATGCCTTATTCACATCACGAGTAGCGTTGTTGGTTGGAGACAGTGAGTAGATTGGTCAGGCATTGGCCTCGATCTCACCTCACTGCAATAATCCACCCTCTACTAAACAATTAGCACACAGTAGCCAAGCTAAACGAAAGAGTAAAATAATAGTACTCTCCTCCAACAACAAAAGCTTGTGGCACTTTATCGCAAGAATCTCATTTAAAAAAAGAAAACAAAAGAGGTCAGCACACCTTAATGCCCACACATTCAGTCAGCCACCCAAATAGATGAAAACCACAAACACCTAATTTCACTTCGCTGCCACTTCTGTCCTGAGTCGTGCATCCTTGTCGTATTTGTTGTTGGGTGGTGGAGCGCAGATACTAACTGCATCTGATTGAGAGGGCAAACTCCCTCACGGAAACGCATAAACACTGCTAATTTTGCTTCATTCTCCGTGAATATTAGACACATGTTAGAAAAGATAGGGAGGGAGAATAGATGGCCGGGTCCTCGTCGTCTCCATCACATAAATAAGCCAAGTCTGCACGACAAATGCAGAATCGACGGTACGGGATTTCTTCCAAGAAGCAGAACAGAACTAGCGTCTTCACCGTGCTGACCTGGAGCTTCACTGATCTGGAGAGAAGAGGCGAGGAATGGTGCTGCCAGTGCCACCGACCTCTTCGAGACTGGCAGCGCGAGCCAACTTCGTTTCTTCGAATTGCCGGTTTCGGTCACTTGCATGGCATTCTTGTACTAGCCCGTTGGCTGTACTCCGGCCCATGCCAGCGGCCCCAAGTCCCTCTGTTTCCAGAACATGTGTATTCCACCCCAGAATTCTGTCTTCTTTTACCTTACTGGAAGTCTTGAGACGCTACAGACACCTTATCAGGGCAAGGGTACTGCTCCATTAGGGTTGATGGGAGGTTAGTTGATGGGCTTGTCAGCTGTTCAACAACTTCAATTCTAGGCAATTAGAACTTGACATCCCTTCCCACATGAATACCTACAAAGCCGGCTGTCCAGCCCAGCCGGCCAACTGGCTGGGCTGGCTGGTGGGAACAAAGAACTGCTAACACCTGCGTTTTAGCTGACAAATCCTTGGGCAGAATCGTTGACAAGACACCGTCAGTCTTCTCCCTCCTCGTGCCTTCTGCAATGTTCAGTGCAGTGTGTTAACGAAGGTCTTTGCCTAGCTGTTGCATTCGATTGAGTGAGAAACAGTGGAACTGGAACATCCACGATAGCAAGATGACAGAGAAGTAATGGAATTGTCGCCACGTGAGCCATGCACCCTTGTCCCAGCAAAGATCTCTTCCAACTCGTGGTGGCTGAAGATTAAGCACGGTGCTTGAAGCTATTTCCCAGCCAGTGTGGATCAAGGCCGTTCACAAGTGGCCTGCTCAGGGTATGCTACTATGATGTGCCTCTGCTTTGAACCAAAACAACTTTAGCTTAGCTTGCTTACTTGAACAGGTTGATTGCGCTACTCACGACTAAAGTCGCTAAATTTCGGTCCTTACCCAAATATGTTATAATTAGCCAGCATTTATCTGTTCCAGTTTGGCTCTCATTCCCTTAAAATAAGTGAGTGAAGGGCAGGTAAGAGGCGTCGATACCCTCCCTGGAACGAGTAGAGGGAGCGCAGGTAGTAGGTAGCCTAATCCATCACTGGTAATTTGATGAACAGGGCGCAACGTTGAGGGTTGTGCTTGTTTAGTGAATGCGCTTCTCTCTCACTGGGAGATGATGACGATTCCAAAAGAGGAACTACTTCTTAGACAAATACGCGCTGCAAACATGCCGACGTGAAGGAGCGGTCCAGTCATCAAACATCAGATTCGTTTGCGATCGTCGTTGAGCCATCAAAGTGGTGATGAGGCCTCGTACTAGCACTCGTCACTCACGAGCCTTCAACTGTCATCACTCTCGCCATCCTCAATGCAATAATGCCCAATTTGTCAACTTCCGCACACAGGGACGTCAGTGATGCCTGATTTGCCATGGACAACAGTTGTTCCCTTCCTATCTGCGTAGCCTGTGTTACAGTCACCTAAAGGACATCCAAAACAATGTGAAAGGATTGTGTCATCATTATTGTAATGACAACCAGGATGGAAACGGCATTACACAGACGCTACAAAGGATAGTTTCTATGCAGTTCTCCTTGCTTTCAATTTTATTTCAAATCACTAGACGATGTAGAGACTAGAGCGATCACTCACTTCTGATTGTTGTGCTTCAAGCAGACGTTCAATTGAAGTGTACTATTTACCTTACAATGGGCAATGTCAACCAACTGATGTGAAAATGCTTAGTGGGATTCACTCCGACACACTGACTCAATCGGAGACCTCATTATCTCCCTGGCTGTTCTTTAGATACCCACCAACTATGGCCTTCTGCTTACTCACTACCCTTAGGGTTCAGGAGTTGACAAGTTATGGCAAAGCATTGGTGCAGGCGCCGCAAACACTGCATAATGCGCGATCCCTTCTGTCATCCAGTGATGACTTCGTTCAACGCTTCCACATTTGTGGTTCCCTCTCTGCCGCTAACAGCGGTTCAGCAGGTAGTAAGGACGTTATTTTGTCTTAGGCACTACATACTACAGGACCACTCCTCCGAGTGCCAGTTACTATAACTCGGTTCACCTCTACGTACGAGTTGGTAGCTTTACCGTACTAAGCTGGATTCTCAGTAAGCCCTCTGTAGGTGATTGATGATAAGTCATTAGGCAGAACCATCAATTCTGCAGTAGAACCAGCATTAGTGAAGCGGAGAAGAGCGAATATCCATTATAGCAGTTGGCATCAATGTTGTGGAGGTCCCGCCATGCAAATCTTGTAGCACTGCCTGTAACTGGCATCACCTGCAACTCGTGTTGGGTGAAAAGCTGGCACCAAAATTGTAGTCTGTAAAGCACTCATTTGTGTATCTCTCTCGCAATCTTAGCGAGCCTAAAATAAGCTAGCAACAACTCCAAGTTTAAGACGAATCAGTTACTGTCAATACGCTTAAGGGAATTATCCCAGAATACAGAGTCGCACACCCAGGAGCCTTCGTCACTGCTCAGATCTCTCACTCGCACTCACTGACCGTAGCAACTTTCCCATTCATTAGGTGGGTAATCAAGGCATCCATTCTCAAGCCTCTGATGAGAACTGTACCCAGTGCGCACCTCAGCTAACACGGGAATGTGAGTAGAGCGTCTCCAGTTGAAGACAAGAAGCTGATTGTAAGTACAAGAGACAATGACTAAATGGCTGATTTGATGTCCTCGCACTGACGTTGGTAGTATCAACCAACCTAGGACCATATTTCAGCCTCATGGAGTGACCCGCGGATGACGCAAAAGCCAGCCGGCACAGCATGTGAGTCACGCTTGCTGCCATGTCTCTGGTTTATTGTCGATTTACCACGCAATGAAGGAGATGATGATTGTTGCACTGCTACTGTACCGTCTAACGTGCTAGTCAGCTGCCTAGCCGGTAAAGTAAGCAAACACAAATGCCTCACACACTGCCAAGCAGGTAGCGCACACCTGTCTGCTGAATGTAAGTGCGCTGAGCAGACAGCGTTTGTGCCGTGACTGAGTCACCCTTAATTGCAAGACAGAAGCGCACTGTGATTGCATGCCCTGTGGACGGCACTAGGAAAGTGTCTTGATTCACAGTGGCTGCGGCTGGGAGACAACTTCCAGTCGTAGTGAGGCCACTCGCTTGTGTGCATTTCATGACAGCAAAGTCAACAGTGGTGTGCCAGTCGATTCGCCACGCTGGCACACCTGGTATAGATATACTTAACTAAGCAGCACTCAGTGCTCAGTGCTAGGCGAGGTTCGTTCGACGAACACGCTTCTCACCACAGAACCGTCGTCATTCGCCTCCGAGGGAGAAGAGTGCTCGCTAAGCCTCCTTAGCCCTTGCCACTCTGCTCCGTTCATTTCTTCACCAGTAAAGAGTAATCGCTATCTGCTCTCACTCTACCCATCACCACACCAAAACTGTTGGAAGTTGACGAGGAGAACGACATCTTTCCATCATTGCAATTTGAGTAGAGAATGCAGCAACCACAACTCCGCTGCATGCCATCTTGTAGTTAATTCAAAAGAATTGCTTCACAGTGGGAATGGGATAGGTTAAATGGACGTCTAGATTCAAGAAGAGGAGACCAGGGCCCACGGTGTGTTCATGTGCCTGTTAAGCCATTGCATGGCCTAAAACAAGTCAGCGTTGCATTAGCAGTAGTAGCCAATCTAAAGAACTTCATGATCGTTTGTCAGTGGAGTAACCGCCGCTCGAATTCGTAATTCTACGCACCCAGCGAACATCCAGCCAGTGACACAACTGCTAGCTGTTGGTCGGGTGGATGGTCAGTTCGTTAGTTGCTTCAGCTAGTCAGGCATTCTACAACTTGCGTGGCTCAACAGCAGGCTGAATGAGACCCTAACAAACCCGTTGCACTGCCGAGTAACGTAAGTGTTGACACTCTGACTAAGCGGTGTGGCAATCGCCTGATTGACGTGGAGCTGCAGTCAGTTTGTCGGGCACATGACCAGGCCATGGAATCGATTGTTTGTTAGTTGGTGAGAGACTCATGGACAGCATAGAAGTAACTGATCGCGAGCTCAAGCACAAATGACTGAATGGCAAAGATGGTGCCCTCGCAGTATAGCTGACACCATTGACAAGTGGATGATCCCATGCCAAACATGGCATGAGAATGTCATCTATGTCATTCGAACTTCTTCATTTTTGCTTGCAATAGGCTAATACTGCCCAATTTATGGCTCCTACATTGACCGGCAGATCTGCAGTGCGATCATTTCGATAGGTGTCTGGCAAGCCGAGTGTTGTGTGTGTTTACGACTCAGTTGTTGCTCCTCACTCACCTCATTTGACTGACCAATGCATATTTATGTCTTCAACGAATCACAAGCCAGTCAGCCAGCCAGCCAATTGGCCGGATGGGCTGGACAGCCGGCTTTGTAGGTAGCCATGTGGGAAGGGATGTCAAGTTTTTATTGCCTAGAATTAAAGTTGTTGAACAGTTGACAAACCCATCAACTAACCTCCCATCAACCCTAATGGAGCAGTACCCTTGCCCTGATAAGGTGTCTGTAGCGTCCCAAGACTTCCAGTAAGGTAAACGAAGACAGAATACTGGGGTAGAATACACATGTTCTGAAAACGGAGGGACTTTGGGCCGCTGGCATGGGCCGGAGTACAGCCAACGGGCTAGTACAAGAATGCCATGCAAGTGACCGAAACCGGCAATTTGAAGAAACGAAGTTGGCTTGCGCTGCCAGTCTCCATGCTAGTGTGTGGCCACTTGATTTGTTCGTAATAAGGACTGCATTGTTTTGTCGCTAGCCTTGATTGCAGCCAACACTCAAAGTCCCCTACTCTTTGGATTGGTGCCGCTAATCTAAAATTTAATGAATTTTGCATGGACAAAGCCATCGCATACTCACACATCCACTCATACCACCAATGGTTGCATGAGAGGTAATTGGAAGCTCTGTTTAAAATTGCACAGTCATGCTACAGCGAAACGAGAAGGGGAATGGGAGGTTGACGGGTGGTAGATTTACCAGACACATTACTGCCATTTCCATATTACGGCTACGTGATGACGATGCCGAATGGTAGTTTGGTCTGCGTAACCTCTCCCCTTCTCCAGCAGGTCGTTATGGAAACAATGCTGCTGACTTGTAGACCTGTCAACTAATGTGGACATTAGCAAACTCGGATGCAACCAGACTGAGAGTGCCACCGCTGCCTGATAAGGAGGTTATAAATATCATTGAGGGTTGTGCACCTTGACACAGACCTGATTAACCTCTAGCTACAGTCATGCTCTACGCTCAGTTCGTCGAAGTTATGGCCATTTCATTGATTGGACTGTTGGTCTGCCAGTCAACAAGGAACGTGGTGGTTGACGCCGATTAAATGACTGCTTTGATGGCCTCACGCGTGAAGACTGTAGATCAGTCGAGTGACACAAATGCCAGTTGGCGCGTCAAATGGGTTACGCCTGCTGGCAGAGGTAAGATTTGGAACAAGTCTTTGGTTGATAGCCCACTGCTGTTCAGGGCAGCACCTCAGAGCTTCTTGATGCACCACTTACTGCGTGTGTGTTGTGGTGCGCTGACGTCAGGCTTTTTGAATTGCATCATGGGGCAAAAGTGTAAAGGGTTCCATTTCACAAAAAGCATTGCCTCTTATGATTCATCCGCTCTGCTGAACAATTGTAGAAGGGTTTGATTCAAGTTGTCATAGGCTATTCGGTTGAGGAGGAATTAAGGCTGATGAGGTCTGGTTCGATGGAAATTAGGAAAAGTCTACAAAACACTTGGCTTTACCTGGTGATGCGGACCCTTGGGGCCAGTTTGTGAGGCAAGTCATTCCTAGAAATAAAACGAGTTATAAGTAGAGATTCGGACGCTAGGCTTCTGCGCTCAGTCCACAGCGATCACAAGATGCCTTCCTCCTTGGCATCACGCAATTCGTTTAGTGCTTGGTAGATCGTGACAAGCCTCACTGATGAGGCGTCTACTAGGATCCCATCAAGTTGGAGAAGGTGAACTTCACTTTCCACAACAAATTTTGTGCTACGAGTGGGAAATAGGACGTAAGGAAGTGGTTCAAGTCGCTTTCAGTCGAAAAATGCAGCAGTTGAGGACATAGTTGAGGGCTGACTTGATGACTGCATATTGGTCCTTGTTTTGCCCACCACTGATGTGCTTTTGACGATCCCATGCAACAGCTGGTGCTATCGAATACCAAAGCGTTTCTATGGTGGAAGATGTGGTCGAGGGACGATGCTGAGAAGCGAGGCAGCCGATGGGCAAGACGTGGGTAGGCTGCGAATTTAAGCACTGCACATTTCAATAATGAATAGAGGGGAGGGCGAGGGAGTGTGAACTTGCGTGTATCCATTGAATTTTCCTTCATCGAGGAAGGTTTTTCTTAGCATCCCACTTGGCTTACTGATTACACTCACTTGCCCTACCAAAAAAGGACACAAAACCAGATTCTAGCTGTTTTTTAAAGTATCATGCCCCACGCGAAATGAATCAATTCTACCTACAGCAGCAGTCAACTGGTCCTCTTCATCTCTTCCACACAATGCTTGTCACAATTCCACCAACAACGAGGCCAATTTTTAGACATTGCTTATTTTGCCATTTGGTATGGAAACTTGCGTAGGAAAGAGAACAGAACTTGTGTCTCTACCGTGCCAAGCTCGCATTCCATGGGGCTTTCGGCGGGTGATTGGCGATTTGGAAGAAAGTAACTAGGTTACGCACTAATTGCTCCTTGGATGGAATCGTTGGCGAGGCATCGACAGTCTTCTCTCTTCCCGTGCCTTCTGCAGTGCTCGGTGCAATGTGCCTGCCAACGAAGGTCTCCGCCTGTTTCGTTGGATTCGACTGAGTGCGAAGCAGTGAAGATGGAAAATACACGATGTCAAGATGACAGCGAAGTAATGGAGCTGTGGCCACGTGAGCCACTTAACCTTGTCTGCAGCCAGGAACTCACCAACTCGTGTTGGTTCAAGATTCGACGTGGCGCTTGAAGCTAGAAGGTGCACGTGAAGTCAGCCAGTGTGGACCAAGACCGTTCACAAGTGGCCTTCCCATGGCATGTGTCCATGGTGTGCCTCTGTTTTGCACCAAATGATGGCTCAGACACAAAACAGGCACTGCCAGCTCAGCTCACTTACATGGACAGGCAGATTGCTCTACTCGCGAATAAAGCTGCTTGTTTTCGCCTCTTTTCCCATTCCTGACTTCTAGCAGTTCCTTTGAAATATGTCATAGTTATCCAGCATTCATCTGTTCCATTTCAGCCTTTATTTCTCAAATACGAGCGGATGGAAAGTGATGTCTGATTTGGCATGGACAACTATTGTCCTCGCCCCACCTCCGTGATCCATGTTACAGTAACCTCAGAGACCTCCAAAACAATGTGTGGGGATTTTGTCCTCACCATAGCAATGATAAGTAGGATGCAGACGCAGCAGTGCGTAGACGCCACGAAGAGTCGTTTCTGTGCAGTACTCCCTCAAAATTGGAAGGAAGCACAGACTAGAGACATGAAGCGAAAAGCACAAAATACCAAGCGACTACTTTAACGCGCAGGGGACCAGGATGAGAATGTGTCACCTTCACTGCATTGCGCCTCAGCAATCAATGTAGGATAGGATAGGATAGGGTGAAGCCTAGTGCAAAAACCTCTCGGACGTGGAATGTTGATCGTCTACTACGTCTTTGCCTGCACTTCCCAGACCCAACATAATTATTTCCTCACACACATCAAATCAAGTCTTGAGTTCCTCTTTCGACTTTTCTCCTCTTAGCACCAAAATCGGCATCTCCAGCATCCTCTTCGCTGAATTCATAATTAGGGAATTAGCGCTGAAGTGAATCTACACCACATGTGAATGACTTCATTTATGCTCAATCAAACAAGTGAGAAATCTATGCAAAGTTTCAATTGACAAGATGACGAGTCTTCATAGCATTCCCATCAACAAAGAAAGCCGCCTCTCTACTCCTCTCGCCTGTCGCCTCTCACTGCTAGTCACTGTGCTCGAGCCCACTTCATGGTGCTGGTTCGGGTACACTTCAGCGACGACGTGTGTTTATGCGGTGGAGTGAGATGTGCCAAAATCCCTGTTCGTCTCCTATGGTGCTGCCTTACCTCCTCGCCTATCTGAAATGGGTAAACACTTGTTTGTTCCTGCTACGCAATGTACAATCTTCCGATCTCAGAGGCGATTCTTAATGTTCTACCCTCTGACCTGAAATTGGGCATTCGTGTCCCGGCAAGTTCAATCACGTTTAAAAGGCATTCACTCCAAATAGAATTGACACAAGGAAAGAAGGTAACTTCTGTGTGCTCCACAACTAAGAAAGGCTGGTGACTCCCAATTTCCACTTCTGGATTCCCAAAACACATTACCAACTGCATGAAGCACTTTCCTCTTTCTGACTAACTGCCTTCTCCCTTGGCTTAGAAGCTCTATATCCCACCGCCAGTCAGAAGTCCTCGAAGCAGGAATAACCCTCATCATCGTGCCCTCTTATGCTTACTCCAACTTCTGGCCGATCGCGCCTTCCGATTTGACTCCCAGGAATCATTCCATTTGGCTTAGTGCGAAAATAACTTTCATAATTAAAATAGAACCTGTTACAAATGCCTCATCGTACAAGATATCAACGACACTGTGGAAAGGTAAGTTGCAGGACTGAGGCCATCCGACTACAAGTTGCAGGGATAAAGTATAGTGCATCCACAGTCGCTGCATCAGAGAGGCATTCAAACCCATGTGGCAGTCTTCTCGTCGAAAGGTAAGAAACATCTCTCCATTGCACAAAGGAAAATTGGCATTGTCTAAGTCGTGTTCTGTTTCACCGTAGCGTGAAACGAATTTTGCGACAGTGTGTTTGTTGTTCCATGAGGCGCCTTTTCAAGCTGTCCGTTTGTGCTGCATTCGGTGAGAAGCTGAGAGTGCTCTCGTGAACGCTTGTCTGACCATGTATCATCCTTACGACAAAATGGATCACAGAGGATCCCACTTGCTCCTCGCCCAATCCCACCACTACATTTTGGTGGATCCTACATTCAAGGTCTCATTTTCGCTTCTCTGTAGTGCAGGTCTCCCCCGGAACTGCCTTCCAGCTGACGGACGTCAAAGGTGATTGCAAATACAGAGCTCACATAGGTACTCGACGCTACCATCGCACATCTTCCTCCCATCTTTACCACCCTTCTCCAGGAGAAGCTGTACCGACATTGTGTGTGGTAAAGTGGTGCAATGCGCTCACGTAACGAGCTCTTCACATCGACAGTAAATGCGTGGTAGCAAGACTTCTCCGGCACTGACTCCCGAAAATCGAAAGTGGCTGTGATGGAATTCATCCCCTTCCAAAGGAAACTAATCGAAGTCCCTCGTGGGGCTTGGATGCTTAGAATTGTTGCTTGGTTGTGTCACAAACCGCTCTCAACAACTTTGCGCGGGACCGATGCAAGTGGCTTCTTCGTGATGTGTAGATTTGCATTAGTTCCAAGTTCCTGGTTGTGAGTGCGGCAAAGAGGATGGTGTAGGCACCGATTTGATTTTTGGAAAGCAAAAAGAACGAAGAAAGGAGCACGAACTAAGGTAAGTGATGGTGAGGAGTGATTCTGGTAGAGTGGTAGAGTGACACAAGCGATAGGGCTTTGAAAGCGATCCACAATCCTCTTTGGAAGGGTTTCGCAACCTGTCACACTCCCTCACTTGCGCTCTTTTGCAGCCGTTCATTCGTTTAAATCTATCCTGTCTTGTGGAAGGATAGGATTGTGCCCTCGAGTTCCTAATAGACGAGGTCTTCTTGCCGCAAGTGAGGATTTCATCGATACTGCACGAGAGAATGGGGTGGAAAATTGGGTGAAATGATTTCCAGTTCCTAAATGGCGCGTCGCATGCAGCATCTTTGGGCGGAGTCCGCTCTTGTCATGTCGGGTTAGCAATGACTGTGGTTCAAAAAGTGGATGGAGAAGGAGAAGGCGACAACAACACTGATTTCCAGCACACTACCCAGCCAAGGTGGCTGACGAAGAGGCCGGACTCCTTTACAACGAACGAAAATGAGACAGTGCTTGCGAAATTCATCAAATCGACAAGTGGGATTGGGCAAAGAAAAAGTAGATTCTTTGGGATTTTATTTGGCGCAAGGACAACCATCGAAATTGGATTGACCGAACATTGGAGATAACACCTTGATCATGACTCCCACAAAGCAGAGCAAATTGCAGATCATCATACCAAACGAACAACGACTTGTATGCCAACGTTGTAAACTTCTCTCAATATTCGTCTTCATTGACATTCTGACAGGACACTTGCTTTTCAAATGAAGCATATCGAGACGGAGAGCAACTGGCGCATCAATTGTGACCCATGCATAAACAAACCGTCATTTCCACGATTGTTGGTGCAAGGCTTCGAGGTAATCAGTGAGTCGCAACACATTCATTTGCATGGAAATCAGCCTCTCCATGTAGCTCTCACGTCCTCTCTTACATCTAGCCGCCGTGCTTGGGTCCATTTTATAGTCTCGGTTGGAGTACACTTCAACAGGAGTCACGAGAGGACTGTAAACACCGCTTCATGGATGACGCGCGTTCATGCAGTGAAGTCAGCTATGCCACCAGCTAACTGTCCTTACTTGAACGTTGGGGTCGCACACCCATTCATCTTTGCTGCTTTTATCCAAAGGAAGTCAAGCTTGCATTGCTGAAGGCTATGGCGGACGTGGTGCTGTGCACTCACGACACGAACTATTCACACTGAGAGCAAATGCGTGGCAGCAGGTACACCTGTGGTGTTGTGCAATGGGAGGAACCGAGTTGTGGTCCGAGTTCGCCAACACGCACTGCCGTTTCTGAACGACCACACAGTTGGTAATTCTGGTTGGTGGTATGCATTGGAATACCTATCCTGCGGAGTGAGCACCGGTCTAGCTGCGCAATCGTCGTCATTCGCCATCGAGAGAAGGTGCTCTGGACACCAGCATAACCTCCATCACTCAGACGTGCTCAACATAATACTAAGGAGGAGTTGAAGCCTTCTTTAACCACTCATCTTAGTGAGTTTGCTGGTTTTCGTGATTGCATTCGCGCATTCTCTCCCACACTTTCCTCCACAGCTTTTATTCCACTACAACGAGTGGGTTAGGAGCAGGCATGGAACATTCTGCATCGGCGGAATTATGCTGCTTCATTGAGTGGTGGGGGAAGATGCAATAGTCATCGTACTAGCTGCAGCTGAGGAGGTGTTGTATAAGAGGGATCAGGACCTCGACAATTAGTGTGTCGGTTTGTCGAGAGCGCTGGAAGAGTGTGCATTAGCTGAGCAAAGGGAAAACGTGTGATTGACACTGTGACTTTGCTCTTCCCGTGTATTTCCAGTGCCTTGTCGTGTTGCACCGCTGATGCTAGGCGGAAGAGCTGCTGAACGGTGTGCTATTCAATGCAGAACAGCGTGGAGGACACTTCGGCATCGGCTATTTGGAGGAAGAGGGAAAGGCGATTAGCAGATTCAGTTAACTAGGTGTCAATCGAATGTGTGTGAGTGACTGTGGGTCAGAAGGTAGACAAATCTAGTCCCGAAAATCTGAAGGAGATGGCAGCATCTGATCGAATAAGCTTAGAAGGCAAACAGTGGGTAGGTCTGCGCATAGCCTGCGGAGTACCCTCTAGCATGGACCGCATCAGCATCTCTGGACCTGTTAGTTGTCGTGAGTGATGTGCAGCCACGGAGGAAATGAACGGGACATGAGGGATCCACACTTTCGCTTTTGTTACAGCCCTGCGTGTTTCTGGTTTAACATCGAGAATGGTTTCGCCAGTCGTAGTGGGATTGCTCTTGCATGATTTGTGTCCTGCAATGCAACGTGGGTGGATGCAGTTACAAAGATGCCTCCTTTAGCGGACCCAAAGTGCCTATGTAGAAAACTGGTAGAACAGAGCCTAAGGAAGCCCACCCTCAGGAAAGATACACCTTTAGCTTGTGAGGTGTAAGCCGCATCTAGAGTTGTCAACCCTCGAAGGTGGTGCATCTACTCCCCACTGGACGCAGACGAGGCGGTACAGTTGCTGACACGGTGAATAATCTCCGATCATGGCACCATTTCATCAGTGCAATACCACTTGACATTCTAGCTCCTTTCTGTAGCTAAATTTTCACCTCATCCACCTCGACCTGGAGTCCTGCCTTGCCCAGCCTATCCATAACGCCTCACACCACACCACCGCTTGAGCTCAGCATGTTCTACACACACGTCAAGTGCTCCTGGTTAGCCCACCCATTCACCTGACGAAGTAATCATCCAACTGTAAAACGGCCCTAACACGACTAATCTCATGGCATGGCGAGGTGCCAGCAACTATACCACCGTGTCTACGATCTCTGAGACTGTAAGAATTCCAGCAGTCCAAATGATTGGCCATGTCTGCGACGAAGTGAATACTGGAAGTGACTGTGGCTCCCGGTGGATCGGCTACTTAGCACATACGTTCACCAAAAGCTTACCACCCATACTATTTGGCTGTTCTGTGGGTACCTCCCGCTCTCGATCATCTACTACCCAGTCAGTCAGCGACACTGCGATTTGAACAGCTACCATCCCAATTGTTGGACGACTGACTGGCACACCGACTAACAAAGAGCTTTAATCGGGCCCATACCTCGACGTGGTGAGGCGAATCCAAGCGTGAAAATAATGTTTTCTTAATTAATGCATGTTGTGATTTGGTCTTGCAGTCAGTCAAGCCTGCAACAAGCTCGACGTGTGTCTCTTGTCAGCCTGCCTTAGAGGGCTAGAGTGGTTCACGAGAAGCCTGGAGCAAGTCAGCTGCCCTCTTCCAGTAGCCCAAATGCCAGTAGCTTGGAAGAGTAATATCATATCATATCGACAGGAAATCCATATCAACCCCATTTTAAGGCACCATCCACACACATCTAAAAGGCCGCTTTCCCGTGTAGCGATTTTGCATATCCAGTAGGCAAATTTTACTCAAGTCGTATCACTTGTCTCTAGTTCTCACACTTTGATACACTCGATGTTCTGGCTATCCGTTTACGTGGTGGCAAAGAACCTTGAGTTTAGTGTCACAAAGGTGTGACGCGTAGTATAAGCAACCAATGCAAATTTTCAGACCCGAACACACCGGTTTTGAATCCACCAAGCCGCTGCTCTTGCTTAAAGCCAGCCTGCTGAATTTTTTAACCCATCAGACAACTGGGATGGGTGAGCAGACTGGAGCTGCTCTCATTTGCATTGGATGAGCTCGCTATTTTGTTTATAAATAACCAGGTCACTAGAATCTAGACAACGTTTTGCAATGTACATTATGTGGAAAACTCTGGTGGTTAGTTGCTATTGGTTGGCTGGATGCCTGAATTGTGGGAATGAAAGTGCTCGTTAATTCAAGTGACTATTCTGCAAGCAGGGGCTCACTCCTCTGCCGGGATTAACTACAGGGGAAATGCCGTTTGTGCAGGCACTTGTGGGCAAATCCTGCCAAAATTGCCAGTGCAGTAGGCTGGACGCTTTCAATGCTCTCAGCCCCACCACACTCATGAGCTGTTTTGCTCACATACGGGTTGTGAAGGCGATAGTGATGCTAGTGAGAGTTGGATAGCCTGGTTTTTTATCCACCATCGTCGTAGAAAATGGCAGTGCTCACTCGAATGTGACTGAGGAATGAAGGGCAGCTCAAGAATTGCCTTTCCTTCAATACACTTGCCTGTATGTAAACGCTCACCTTCCATCTATCGCATCTCTTTGTCTATTCGTTTTATACGTTCATTCGCCTACTTGCTTGTCTCTCCACCCGTACTCATCCTTCCTTTCACCGCTGAAGCCATCCAAGCCCTCACTCTCCCCTTTACCACGCACCACCCAATGCATCATTCACTATTAACTCTTCCTTCTTCTTTCAGGCGCATCTAGTCTCCACACTACGTCTTCGCCTGTTAATGCATTTCATCATCAATGTTCTCAATTAGGTAATTTGAGCCTCCGACTTTCCTCCACAAATGCTTGTGCTTTTGTCCAACAAAGGCATGCATCGAATCGTTGCTTTGGTGTTACGGAGGACGTCAACATGAAGTATCGCGTCTCAAGCCAGTTCTTGGCGTACAGTTAATTGCACTGTCCATATTTCTGTCCTTGTGGCGATTTTACCAACAACTCTTCTGTTACTGCCATCTTCCTCCCTTCTGCTGAGGGCAGTTTTATTGAGGAAGGACAGGCATAAATCATGCTGCGAAAGATTGGTAAAGCTCGTGGGTTACGACTGATTTGGCTGCACCCAAATCAAGGAATAAACTGCATAGGAATCCCTCAACTTTGCCTGCGACTCGCATAAATGAATGAGAGCCATTTGGAAGTAGACAGGGAAAGGTACAGTGTGGCTCACTTGATCTTTGAATGTGGCGCGGGTGTCCGACGTGGATACATGGGGTTCAGCCATCTGCTTGATTGTTAAGGTGGCGATGTCATACGGGTTTTCTGACGCGTTTCTCGTTTCAACTCAGATGACCGTTTATTCCAACGGATGCATACTGCAAATGCGGCAATGCAAGGAAATGGCTAGAGTGTCACCAGCGTCAGTGGGTGATGTGGTCATCAATCTGGTTGCTCAACTTTGCAGTGGCATATGTGTCTGTCTGCTCACGGCGATACCGGTTGCAGTGGTGATGACAGTTAAACTATCGTGGAATCGTCAGCACTACTCTTTGATGACGATTTGAATGGGAATATGACCTCGTACTAGTGCTCGCTGCCTAAGAATATTCTTTGAATATCGGCTTCGTCATCATCCCAGTATTGATGTCAGTCAAAAATGCCAGTGCTGTCCGACAAGGCGTAGGCAATCGCCGTTCTCTACCCCACCTCTCTGCGCTGCGCTGCACTACACTGACTCCTGGGGTCTCTCATACCGCAGGAAGGCATTTTGCCCTCATTGTGGCAGCGGATGTCAGAATGCAAACATGGCGCTAAAATGGAGATCGCAGACGGAGATGAGTGTGTCGATATGAATGGAGAGGCAGTTTGGGTGCTACGGTGGAGCCAGATGGGATGATCTCAGTAAACTGAGTTCACTGGAGCGGCAAAACTGTCACATGAGAAAGTGGTCCTTTAGATGTGTTGGGATGAACATGATGAGTTATTTTGCATCAAAATATGTGGATTTGTCTAGGCAAGTGTGTGACTCTATATTCTGGGATGATTCTCTTGAACGTTTTAATAGTAACTGATTGGTCTTGAAGTTAGAGTTGTTGCCAGCTGATTCCAGGTTTGCTAAGGTTGAGAAAGAGATACACCGATAAGCGCTTTTCAGTCTACAATTTCTGTGCCAGCTCCTCAGCCATCACGGGACCTCCACAACTTTGATGTCAACTACTATAATGTAACTCGCTCTTCGCTGCTTCACTAATGCGGCTTCTACTGCAGAATCGATGATTCTGCCTAACGACTTTTCGAACAACAACTGAGCGACTTTTCGCGGAATCAACAATCACCTATCGAGAACTTACTGAGACTCCAGCTTAGTACGGTAGAGCTACCAACTCGTAAATACAAGGGACAACAAGTTATAGTAATTGGCGAACCCGGCCCAAAGGTATTGGGGGTGAAGTCAACAACATGGGGCAGTCGGCGGAGTGGTCCTCTATGTAGTGTCTAAAGAAAATGACGCCCTCACTACTTGCTGAACCACTTTTAGCGGCAGGGAGAGAACCACTAATGTGGAAGCATTGATCGAGGTCACCAGTGAATGACAGAAGAGGTTGCGCATCATGCAGTGTTTGTGACACCTGCACCAATGCTTTGCCAGAACTTGTCGACTCCTGAATCATAAGGGTAATGGGTGAGCAAGGAGCCGGAATCGATGGGTATCTAAAAGGGCAGCCGGGGAGATAATGAGGCCTCCGAGTGAGTCAGTGTGTCGGAGTGCATCCCGCTAAGCATTTTCACAGCAATTGGTTCACCCTAATCACTGTGTGGTAATTGGTACGCTTCAATTAAACGTCTGCTTGAAGCACCACAATCAGAAGCGAGTAATTGTTTGACTCTCTAGATAGTTCAGCAATTTGAAATAAGATTGAAAGCAAGGGAAAATGGATAGAAACTATCGTTTGTAGCGTCTGTGTGATGCCATTTCCATCCTGGTTGTCGTTACAGTAATGATGACACAATCCTTCCACATTGTTTTGGATGTCTTTGAGTGTACTGTAGCACAGAGCACGGAGGTGGCAAGAGAACAACGGTTGTCCATGCAAATCAGGCATCACTGACGTCCCTGTGTGCGGAAGTTGACAAATTGAGCATTATCACATTGCGGATGGCGAAGATGATGAGAGTTGAAGGCTCGTGAGTGAGGAACGCTAGCGCAAGGCCACATTGCAACGGTAATGGCTTAATGACGATCGCAAACAGATCGTATGCTTGGTGACTTGACCGCTCCTATACGTCGGTATCTGTCTAATGGGTAGTTTCTAGCCTATGCTTTAGATTGATGCGCTTTGTCACCGACAACCTCAATCCACATCTTTCATCCGTCCGCGTTGCCGTCCTCATGCCCATGCGCATCATCTGCTAGTGTCCTCAATGACCACGCACACTTCGCCCTCCTTATCACCGTCACGTTAATGCTCAACAGCCTCTGCTCATGTCATGCTAACTTCAGTATAACTCTCGTCGCCAGAATTGCCGGGATGTTAGGAATATCCGCATCACGTCGCGTGAAAATGTCAATTGTGTCAACGAGATGTGGAGAATTATCTGCCTCTTTACAGTGTCTAGCGGGTGCGGTGATAGCTAAAGCAACAAATTTGATGGCAAGGAGAGCAGAGGTGTGGTGCACACTCTTCATTTTGCAGCGTTGCATAGAGCCGATCTCGTGCCAAAATCAACGTGGGCGATTGGGTCATGAGTAATGATGACTTGGATGCATTCACCTGCCCTCTCCCGGTAGCTCAAAGCTGTCAACTTGGGAGAAGCAATGCGTGGCTGTGGATGCACTGCTTCATCATTGCCAGGAAACCTCTACTAACAGCTACTGCAATCGGCTATCTTTCGTGCGTGCTGGTCGTGGGTTGGTAGACCCACTTCCGTCTGGCTTAAGAATTCGCACCCTTTAATTGAAAGCACTACAAACCCATGAGTGGGCCACGCATTGCACCCGTTCGAGACATTGCAGTCACAATGGGTAAATGCATGAGGAAGTGTGGGTGGGCGGACAGGTCTTCTTTTGTGGTCGGATTATCATTTAGTACAAGCAAGGTGAGATGTCGTGATAATGCACACTACTAAAGCCACTTTAAGAGGTATCCAACAACACTGTTGGGGATTCAGCCTCCACGCATAGTGAAGATGCTTTTCATGCACCATTTCTTTCTACATTGTCAGGAGTTGATTGCCATATCCGGAGAAGTGTGTACGATGGGTTTGGCGTTCCTTAGCCTCCAAGTCCTCATTTCACTCGTTGTGAAGAATTGTAGACACAATAGCATAGTTGCTGGCACTTTATATTGACAAGGAATTAGCCCTGTTAGGACTCTCGTGTGGTTGGATGGTTGCCTGGTCATGTGGGTGGGTGGGTAGGTGAGTGGGTCGGGTGGGTGAGTGGGTCATTCAGCAGCACTCTGCGTGTGTGACAGCGCCTAATCACTGGAGCATGCAGAGTGCGGTCGGTGGTTAGATGTGAGACTTCGCAGTCAGCCAAAGCAAAGCACGACTTTAGGTGCAGACGCCTGCAGCAAATATGCTAGCTACTAGAAGGAATTAGCAGACCAAGTGACACTCCAATGATATGATTGCTGTTTAAATCAGAAAGCACTTACGGCGCTAGCGACTGTGCCGCCTCGTCTACGCTCAATAAAGTGTGCAGACACTGTAACCGAGAATTGAGAATTGTCGAGCCAGCGCACACTCCACTGACCGACCGGATGTTCAAGAGCAGTCTGTAGAAGTGATCAGACCGGGTTAGTGAGTGCGAAGCCTGCACGACATCAAAAACAATGTCTATAGTTGAAAAGTGTGGAAGGGGTGGTGGAATGGGCAGCTTGACAATGGAATTGGCATGTCCAAGCACAACACACATAAGCACGTACACAATCAGTGAGAAAAAGGACGAAGTAGTGAAGGCGGATGGCATGCTGGTCTCTGCAACTGCAGTGGGTAGGAGAGTGTGTTTACGACCATGTGCGCACATGCACACGGAACCGACGTGCACAGTCTCTTCATGTCCTTTTGTCTCGTTCGGTTGGTTGTCATTTCCGCATCAGAGTGGAAGGCGTTACAGAGAGGCACGGAAATTTGTGCAACTTACAACGTGTGCTGACGGTAAAAGCGATGGCCTTGTACATGCCGTCACAGAAATTCAACGCAGATCTTCATGTGTGTTTCCTTGAGGCAATTTTGGAACGATGATGCGTAAGTGATGGTGAAATGGACGCTGTTGGCAACCTTCAACACACATTCTGTCCATGATTCAGCAGTGAATTCTTCTATCTTGACCACTGCTGTGAGATGTTAGCTCAGCTTGTCATCGAGCAGCGAAAGCAGTACCTGGTTGGGGACTCTTTCTACCACGATTTAAAACCTTGCGAGGATGATGAGGAGTACACCAGGAATATGCAGCACTCCGCAAGACAGGATTACGATGCATACCACCAACCAGGATTACTAACTCTGTGGTCGTTCAGTTCACTCCTCATTGTGGGCAGATCTTACGCCTTGCAGACAAACAAGCTCAGTCAACTGGTTGAACTTGCAATGGAGAAGCGCGAGAAAATCCATCTGACATCGCCACCTTATCCATCAAGCAGATGGCTGAACCCCATGTATCCACGTCGGACACCCGCGCTACGTTCCAAGATCAAATGAGCCACACTGTACCTTTCCTTGTCTACTTCCAAATGGCTCTCATTCATTTATGCGAGTCGCAGGCAAAGTTGAGGGATTCTCATGCAGTTTAGCCCTTGATTTGGGTGCAGCCAAATCAGTCGTAACCCACGAGCTTTACCAATCTTCGCAGTATGATTTATGCCTGTCTCCTCAATAAAACTGCTCTCAGCAGAAGGGAGGAAGATGGCAGTAACAGAGGAATTGTCGTTAAAATCGTCACAGGGAAAGAACTGTGGACAGTGCGATTAATTGTATGCTAAGAACTAGCTTGAGACGCGATACTTCATGTTGACGTCCTCCGTAACACCAAAGCAACGAATCAATGCATGCCTTTGTTGGACAAAAGCACAAGCATTTGTGGAGGAAAGTCGGAGGCTCAAATTACCCAATTGAGAACATTGATGATGAAATGCATTAACAGGCGAAGACGTAGCGTGGAGACTAGATGCGCCTGAAAGAAGAAGGAAGAGTTAATAGTGAATGATGCATTGAGTGGTGCGTGGTAAAGGGAAGAGTGAGGGCTTGGATGGCTTCAGCGGTGAAAGGAAGGATGAGTACGGGTGGGGAGACAAGCAAGCAGGCGAATGAACGTATAAAAACGAATAAATAAAGAGATGCGATAGATGGAAGGTGAGCATTTACATACTGGCAAGTGCATTGAAGGAAAGGAAATTCTTGAGCTGCCCTTCATTCCTCAGTCACATTTGACTGGACATTGCCATTTTCTACGATGATGGTGGCTAGTAAACCCAGACTTTTGAAGAATCCGACGCGTAGCCTTAAAGAGAAGGACGCAAACGGAGACGTTTAGCTATGTACAATATTTCCCAAGTGAAAAGCACCAAACAAATATTTAAATAACTCGTGTCACAAAGTAACACTTCAATCATTCAATCAGTGCTTACCTCAACCACTAAGTGTAGATCCGACCATGTGAACCACCATCCTTCAAGTGGTGAGTAGCCAAGCGTGACCTGTGCCAAAACGAAGCATCCAGTCATAATCTTCAACGCTCTACTACAACCAATTTCCTTTAAATTGGTAGAATTCCATCAAGGCCACATTCGACTCATGCACCTCAATGTTTAAGACGAAGAAGAAGTTGAACTCCTACAATCCTATTTCGGACTTTCCCTTCTGGATGCACCAACTCTGAAAATGACGTTAAAAGGCATTTTAGCTCAAGACAACATGCTGCGTTGCGATGCACCGCATGACATTTGTCCCTTCGATGTTGGGGTTGTATGAGGGATCAGCTACATGGTTTGGACCGATCGGGAGGTGTTTCAGTTTTGGTTTACTAAACACCCACAACGTTGCATTTGAACAGTCTCACCTTTGGATTCCCAGGCAGTTCTACTGAGGACGAAAGTGAGGTGCGGTGTCCAATGGCAACTGTCTACAAATCCGCCTCAGAAGCTCGACAAGTGAGAAGAGAGCGGCTTTAACTATCTCACTCAAACATGCGAGAAGGATCTTCTCCCATGATCAGCCGATGTCATAATTTGGCCCTGGGGATTAATGCAGCATCCAAGACTCCCGGCGTATGCCTTTGCCCAAACACGAATTCATCCCACGTATTCAATCTGAGTTCGCACTTAAAAAGCTCAAATACGATCTTGAAGTGCCACTACACCACTTGTGTATCCTCAGTGACTTACCTATCGGCAGTGAAATCAATTGGGTTAGTAGATATGGAACTGACTATAGGCTGTGACTGTGGCTCCACTCAGCACACTGCTTCACTAACACCTCACCACCTGTCCCTTTTGACTGTCCACTAAATTTGTCTTGCTATCAACAAGCTCTTAGCATCTGCAATCACTTCATCGAACCTGACTATGTCGCATCTATCCAACTCCTACTAGCACCACCATCACCTTCAACTTCACCGACCCGTGTGTGAGCAAAACAGCTGGTTACGGGTCGCGTTGAGGCTTTCTTGTAAAGCTCATGAGTGTGGTGGGGCTGAGAGCGTTGAAAGCGTCCAGCCTACTGCACTGGCAATTTTGGCAGGGTTCGCCCACAAGTGCCTGCACAAACGGCAATTCCCCTGTAGTTAATCCCGACAGAGGAGTGAGCCCCTGCTTGCAGAATAGTCACCTGCATCAACGAGCACTCTCACTCCCACAATTCAGGCATCCAGCCAACCAATAGCACCTAACCACCAGAACTTTCCACATAATGTACATTGCAAAACGTTGTCTAGATTCTAATGAACTGCTTATTTATAAACAGAATAGCGAGTTCATCCACTGCAAATGCGAGCAGCTCCAGTCCGCTCACCCGTCCAAGGTGTCTGATGGGTTAAAAATTCAGCAGGCTGACTTTGAGCAAGAGCAGTGGCTTGATGGATTCAAAACCGCTGAGTTCGGGTCTGGAAATTTGCATTGGTTGCTTGTACTACGCGTCACACCTTTGTGACACTAAACTCAAGGTTCTTTGCCAAAAACGTGAGAACTAGAGCCAAATGATACGACTTGAGTAAAATGTGCCTACTGGATATGCAAAATCGCTACACGGGAAGTGGCCTTTTGGACGTGCGTGGATGGTACCTTAAAATGGGGTTCACACGGATTTTCAGTCGGGACGGTGTCGGTGTCACTACTATTCCAGCTTCCCATTCCTTCTCCCAGGTTCCAAGAAAACGCCAGTTCAACGCAATGAAGACGTCAGTGCTGTTCTGTTCTGCTACCTGCACGAATTCCCATATCATGACTCGAAGCAAATCATGCAGTCCATGCCAACTCCATTTACAAATGCCATGCAAACACATCTAAAAGACCACTTTCTCATGTGGCAGTTTTGTTGTTCCAGCGAACTCTGTTTATTGAGATCATCCCATTTGGATCCACCGTAGCACCTGAACTGCCTATCCTCATATACACCGGTACACTCAGCTCCGTCTTGAGTGCCTGTTCAACACCATTTTGCATGTCAACAATCCCTGTCACAATGAGAGAAGATGCCTTCTTGCGGTATGAGAGAGCCCAGAAGTCAGTGCAGCGCAGAGCAGAGCAGATCAGAGAGGTGGGGTAGAGAACAACAGTTGCCCATGCCTATTCAGGCAACACTGGCATTCTTGGCTGCAAACGTTGTCAAGTCAGACATTGCTTCCGAGGTGTTGACGAGGCTGATGTCGAAAGAATATTGGTGAGCGAGGAGCACTAGCACGAGGTCACATCCCCATCCAAATCATCGTTAGAGAGTAGTGCTAACGATTCCACTGTCACTTCACCGTCATCACCACTGCACCCAGTACCGCGCAGCAGGCAGATACACATGCCACTGCAGAGTTGAACATCCGGATTCACCGCCACATCACCCACTGACGCTGGTGGCACTCTAGCCTCCTCTTTGCACTGCCGCATTCGCAGTATGTATGCGTTGGAGTAAATGGTCATCTGAGTTGAAACGAGAAACGCATCTCGTTCCGGGGTCGTCATCATCTGTCATGGAGGAAGGAATGCACTTTCCGAAGGAGCTCAATCCTCACTAGTGTGTGCTGCTCGTCCAATCAACAGCGATGGAGAACGCCATCCACCCGCAGGTAGAGGAATCGGTAAAGTAAGCAAATGCAAATGCCTCACACACTTCCAAGTAGGTAGCGCACACCTGCCTGCTGAATGTAAGTGCACTGAGCAGACGGCGTTTGTGCTGTGACTGAGTCGCCCTTAATTGCAAGACAGAAGCGCATTGTGATTGCATGCCCTATGGACGGCATTTGTGAAGTGTCTTGATTCCCAGTGGCTGTAGCTGGAAGGTAACCTCCAGGCGCAGTGAGGCCACTCACTTGTGTGCATTCCATGACAGCAAAGTCAACAGCGGTGTGCCAGTCGATTCGCCACGCTGGCACACTTGATATCGATATGCCTAACTAAGTAGCACTCAGTGCTCAGTGCTAGGCGCGATTCGTTCGGCGAACACGCTTCTCACCACAGAACCGTCGTCATTCGCCCTCGAGGGAGAAGGGTACTCTCTAAGCCTCCTTAGCCCTCTTCTCTCTTCACCAGTGAGGACTGCTCGCTATCTGCTCTCACTCCACCCGTTACCACACCAAACCTGTTGGATGTTGACGAGGAGAACGACATCTTTCCATCGTTGCGATTTGAGTAGAGAATGCAGCAACCACAACTTCACCGCACGCCATCTTGTAGTTAATTTAGAAGAATTGCTTCACAGTGGGAATTGGATAAGTTAAATGGACGTCTAGAGTCAAGAAGAGAAGACGAGGGCCCACGATGTGTTCATGTGCCTGCTAAGCCATTGCATAGCCTAAAACAGGTCAGCCTTGCATTAGCAGTAATAGCCAATCTAAAGAACTTCATGATCGTTTGTCAGTGGAGTAACCGCTGCTCGAATTCGTAATTCTACGCACCCCAGCGAACATCCAGCCAGTGACACAACTGCTAGCTGTTGGTCAGGTGGATGGCCAGTTCGTTAGTTGCTTCAGCTAGTCAGGCATTCTGTAACTTGCGTAGCTCAATAGCAGGCTGAATGAAACCCTAACAAACCCATTGCACTGCCGAGTAACGTAAGTGTTGACACTCTGACTAAGCGGTGTAGCAATCGCCTGATTGACGTGGAGCTGCAGTCAGTTCGTCGGGCACATGACCAGGCCATGGAACCGATTGTCTGTTAGTTGGTGAGAGACTCATGGATAGCATTAAAGTAACTGATCGCGAGCTCAAGCAAAAGTGACTGAATGGCAAAGATGGTGCCCTCGCAGTATAGCTGACACCATTGACAAGTGGATGATCCCATGCCAAACATGGCATGAGAATGTCATCTATGTCATTCGAACTTCTTCATTTTTGCTTGCAATAGGCTAATACTGCCCAATTTATGGCTCCTACATTGACCGGCAGATCTGCAGTGCGATCATTTCGATAGGTGTCTGGCAAGCCGAGTGTTGTGTGTGTTTACGACTCAGTTGTTGCTCCTCACTCACCTCATTTGACTGACCAATGCATATTTATGTCTTCAACGAATCACAAGCCAGTCAGCCAGCCAGCCAGTTGGCCGGCTGGGCTGGACAGCCGGCTTTGTAGGTATTCATGTGGGAAGGGATGTCAAGTTCTAATTGCCTAGAATTGAAGTTGTTGAACAGCTGACAAGCCCATCAACTAACCTCCCATCAACCCTAATGGAGCAGTACCCTTGCCCTGATAAGGTGTCTGTAGCGTCCCAAGACTTCCAGTAAGGTAAAAGAAGACAGAATTCTGGGGTGGAATACACATGTTCTGGAAACAGAGGGACTTGGGGCCGCTGGCATGGGCCGGAGTACAGCCAACGGGCTAGTACAAGAATGCCATGCAAGTGACCGAAACCGGCAATTGGAAGAAACGAAGTTGGCTCGCGCTGCCAGTCTGGAAGAGGTCGGTGGCACTGGCAGCACCATTCCTCGCCTCTTCTCTCCAGACCAGTGGAGCTCCAGGTCAGCACGGTGAAGACGCCAGTTCTGTTCTGCTTCTTGGAAGAAATCCCGTACCGTCGATTCTGCATTTGTCGTGCAGACTTGGCTTATTTATGTGATGGAGACGACGAGGACCCGGCCATCTATTCTCCCCTCCCTATCTTTTCTAACATGTGTCAAATATTCACGGAGAATGAAGCAAAATTAGCAGTGTTTATGCGTTTCCGTGAGGGAGTTTGCCCTCTCGAATCAGATGCAGTTAGTATCTGCGCTCCACCACCCGACAACAAATACGACAAGGATGCGAGACTCAGGACAGAAGTGGCAGCGAAGTGAAACTAGGTGTTTGTGGTTTTCAACTATTTGGGTGGCTGACTGAATGTGTAGGCACTAAGGTGTGCTGACCTCTTTTGTTTTCCTTCTTTTAAATGAGATTCGTGTCCTGGCAAGTTCAATCACGTTTAAAAGGCATTCACTCCGAATAGAATTGACACAAGGAAAGAAGGGAACTTCTGTGTGCTCGATAACTAAAAAAGGCTGGCGACTCCCAATTTTCACTTCTGAATTCCCAAAACACATCACCAACTGCATGAAGCACTTTCCTCATTCTGACTAACTGCCTTCTCCCTTGGCTTAGAAGCTCTAAATCCCACCGCCAGTCAGAAGTCCTCGAAGCAGGAATAACCCTCATCATCGTGCCCTCTTATGCTTACTCCAACTTCTGGCCGATCGCGCCTTCCGATTTGACTCAGAGGAATCATTCCATTTGGCTTAGTGCGAAAATAACTTTAATAATTAAAATAGAACCTGTTACAAATGCCTCATCGTACAAGATATCAACGACACTGTAGAAAGGTAAGTTGCAGGACTGAGGCCATCCGACTACAAGTTGCAGGGATAAAGTATAGTGCGTCCACAGTCGCTGCATCAGAGAGACATTCAAACCCATGTGGCAGTCTTCTCGTCAAAAGATAAGAAACCTCTCTCCATTACACAAAGGAAAATTGGCATTGTCTAAGTCGTGTTCTGTTTCACCGTAGCGTGAAACGAATTTTGCGACAGTGTGTTTGTTGTTCGATGAGGCGCCTTTTTCAAGCTGTCCGTTTGTGCTGCATTCGGTGAGAAGCTGAGAGTGCTCTCGTGAACGCTTGTCAATCTCAAAGGGGCACACACGCTCTGTCTAGCAGTGTGGTAATGGAGGAATTCAAGATCGTTTGTGTACAGAGCTTTGTTCGCCCCAAGACATGCCCTGCGATTTGCACTGCTGTCCAGAAGGCATGATTACGACGTTGCATTCATAGCCGACCATGTGTCATCCCGGTGGTCTTCCTTACGACAAAATGGATCACAGAGGATCCCACTTGCTCCTCGCCCAATCCCACCACTACATTTTGGTGGATCCTACATTCAAGGTCTCATTTTCGCTTCTCTGTAGTGCAGGTCTCCCCCGGAACTGCCTTCCAGCTGACGGACGTCAAAGGTGATTGCAAATACAGAGCTCACATAGGTACTCGACGCTACCATCGCACATCTTCCTCCCATCTTTACCACCCTTCTCCAGGAGAAGCTGTACCGACATTGTGTGTGGTAAAGTGGTGCAATGCGCTCACGTAACGAGCTCTTCACATCGACAGTAAATGCGTGGTAGCAAGACTTCTCCGGCACTGACTCCCGAAAATCGAAAGTGGCTGTGATGGAATTCATCCCCTTCCAAAGGAAACTAATCGAAGTCCCTCGTGGGGCTTGGATGCTTAGAATTGTTGCTTGGTTGTGTCACAAACCGCTCTCAACAACTTTGCGCGGGACCGATGCAAGTGGCTTCTTCGTGATGTGTAGATTTGCATTAGTTCCAAGTTCCTGGTTGTGAGTGCGGCAAAGAGGATGGTGTAGGCACCGATTTGATTTTTGGAAAGCAAAAAGAACGAAGAAAGGAGCACGAACTAAGGCAAGTGATGGTGAGGAGTGATTCTGGTAGAGTGGTAGAGTGACACAAGCGATTCGGCTTTGAAAGCGATCTGCAATCCTCTGTGGAAGGGTTTCGCAACCTGTCACACTCCCTCACTTGCCCTCTTTTGCAGCCGTTCATTCATTTAAATCTATCCTGTCTTGTGGAAGGATAGGATTGTGCCCTCGAGTTCCTAATAGACAAGATCTTCTTGCAGCAAGTGAGGATTTCATCGATACTGCACGAGAGAATGGGGTGGAAAATTGGGTGAAATGAGTTGCAGTTCCTAAATGGCGCGTCGCATGCAGCAGCTTCGGGCGGAGTCCGCTCTTGTCATGTCGGGTTAGCAATGACTGTGGTTCAAAAAGTGGATGGAGAAGGAGAAGGCGACAACAACACTGATTTCCAGCACACTACCCAGCCAAAGTAGCTGACGAAGAGGCCGGACTCATTTGCAACGAACAAAATGAGACAGTGCTTGCGAAATTCATCAAATGGACAAGTGGAATTGGGCAAGGAAAAAGTAGATTCTTTGGGATTTTCTTTGGCGCAAGGACAACCATCGAAATTGGATTGACCGACCATTGGAGATAACACCTGGATCATGACTCCCACAAAGCAGAGCAAATTGCAGAGCATCATACCAAGCAAACAACGACTTGTATGCCAACGTTGTAAACTTCTCTCAATATTCGTCTTCATTGATATTCTGAAAGGACACTTGCTTTATCAAATGAAGCACATCGAGACGGAGAGCAACTGGCGCATCAATTGTGACCCATGCATAAACAAACCGTCATTTCCACGACTGTTCGTGCAAGGCTTCGAGGTAATCAGTGAGTCGCAACACATTCATTTGCATGGAAATCAGCCTCTCCATGTAGCTCTCACGTCCTCTCTCACATCTAGCCGCCGTGCCTGGGCCCATTTTATAGTCTCGGTTGGAGTACACTTCAACAGGAGTCACGAGAGGACTGAAAACATCGCTTCATGGATGACGCGCGTTCATGCAGTGAAGTCAGCTATGCCACCAGCTAACTGTCCTTACTTGAACGTTGGGGTCGCACACCCATTCATCTTTGCTGCTTTTATCCAAAGGAAGTCAAGCTTGCATTGCTGAAGGCTATGGCGGACGTGGTGCTGTGCACTCACGACACGAACTATTCACGCTGAGAGCAAATGCGTGGCAGCAGGTACACCTGTGGAGTTGTGCAATGGGAGGAACCGAGTTGTGGTCCGAGTTCGCCAACACGCACTGCCGTTTCTGAACGACCACACAGTTAGTAATCCTGGTTGGTGGTATGCATTGGAATACCTATCCTGCGGAGTGAGCACCGGTCTAGCTGCGCAATCGTCGTCATTCGCCATTGAGAGAAGGTGCTCTGGACACCAGCATAACCTCCATCACTCAGACGTGCTCAACATAATACTAAGGAGGAGTTGAAGCCTTCTTTAACCACTCATCTTAGTGAGTTTGCTGGTTTTCGTGATTGCATTCGCGCATTCTCTCCCACACTTTCCTCCACAGCTTTTATTCCACTACAACGAGTGGGTTAGGAGCAGGCATGGAACATTCTGCATCGGCGGAATTATGCTGCTTCATTGAGTGGTGGGGGAAGATGCAATAGTCATCGTACTAGCTGCAGCTGAGGAGGTGTTGTATAAGAGGGATCAGGACCTCGACAATTAGTGTGTCGGTTTGTCGAGAGCGCTGGAAGAGTGTGCATTAGCTGAGCAAAGGGAAAACGTGTGGATTGACACTGTGACTTTGCTCTTCCCGTGTATTTCCAGTGCCTTGTCGTGTTGCACTGCTGATGCTAGGCGGAAGAGCTGCTGAACGGTGTGCTATTCAATGCAGAACAGCGTGGAGGACACTTCGGCATCGGCTATTTGGAGGAAGAGGGAAAGGCGATTAGCAGATTCAGTTAACTAGGTGTCAATCGAATGTGTGTGAGTGACTGTGGGTCAGAAGGTAGACAAATCTAGTCCCGAAAATCTGAGGGAGATGGCAGCATCTGATCGAATAAGCTTAGAAGGCAAACAGTGGGTAGGTCTGCGCATAGCCTGCGGAGTACCCTCTAGCATGGACCGCATCAGCATCTCTGGACCTGTTAGTTGTCGTGAGTGATGTGCAGCCACGGAGGAAATGAACGGGACATGAGGGATCCACACTTTCGCATTTGTTACAGCCTTGCGTGTTTCTGGTTTAACATCGAGAATGGTTTCGCCAGTCGTAGTGGGATTGCTCTTGCATGATTTGTGTCCTGCAATGCAACGTGGGTGGATGCAGTTACAAAGATGCCTCCTTTAGCGGACCCAAAGTGCCTATGTAGAAAACTGGTAGAACAGAGCCTAAGGAAGCCCACCCTCAGGAAAGATACACCTTTAGCTTGTGAGGTGTAAGCCGCATCTAGAGTTGTCAACCCTCGAAGGTGGTGCATCTACTCCCCACTGGACGCAGACGAGGCGGTACAGTTGCTGACACGGTGAATAATCTCCGATCATGGCACCATTTCATCAGTGCAATACCACTTGACATTCTAGCTCCTTTCTGTAGCTAAATTTTCACCTCATCCACCTCGACCTGGAGTCCTGCCTTGCCCAGCCTATCCATAACGCCTCACACCACACCACCGCTTGAGCTCAGCATGTTCTACACACACGTCAAGTGCTCCTGGTTAGCCCACCCATTCACCTGACGAAGTAATCATCCAACTGTAAAACGGCCCTAACACGACTAATCTCATGGCATGGCGAGGTGCCAGCAACTATACCACCGTGTCTACGATCTCTGAGACTGTAAGAATTCCAGCAGTCCAAATGATTGGCCATGTCTGCGACGAAGTGAATACTGGAAGTGACTGTGGCTCCCGGTGGATCGGCTACTTAGCACATACGTTCACCAAAAGCTTACCACCCATACTATTTGGCTGTTCTGTGGGTACCTCCCGCTCTCGATCATCTACTACCCAGTCAGTCAGCGACACTGCGATTTGAACAGCTACCATCCCAATTGTTGGACGACTGACTGGCACACCGACTAACAAAGAGCTTTAATCGGGCCCATACCTCGACGTGGTGAGGCGAATCCAAGCGTGAAAATAATGTTTTCTTAATTAATGCATGTTGTGATTTGGTCTTGCAGTCAGTCAAGCCTGCAACAAGCTCGACGTGTGTCTCTTGTCAGCCTGCCTTAGAGGGCTTGAGTGGTTCACGAGAAGCCTAGAGCAAGTCAGCTGTCCTCTTCCAGTAGCCCAAGTGCTAGTAGCATACTGTGCAATAAACGTGGCGCACCGAGATTGCTTGCTAATGACACTTTACACCGAACTAGATCCTCATTGGGGAAGAGGGTTCCAAGGAGGGTTGGGGATGTCTTGATGTCCTTACAACGAGTAGAATGAGAACATGCAATGAGCGCTTCTCATTGGTAACACGATAAACGAGATGCAGTGATGAGGGTTGTGGTGTTTCAGAGAGTACCCTTCTCTCTCCTAGCAGCAGTTACCCTACCGACCAACAGCCATGAAGTTCTTGAGATCGCTTTTTACCGCTTGCGCAACGGTGACTTGTTTTAGGCTATGGAATAACTTGGCAGGCAGATGAATGCACTGTGCGTCCTCATCTCCTCTTCTTGACTCTAGACGTGCATGTAACTTATTAAATCCCTACTGTGAAGCAATTCCTTCCCCTTTTGAAACAAGATATCATGCGGTGGAGATGTCGGTGCTGCATTCGCTGCGCAAATTGCAACGATGGAAAGATGTCGTTTTGCTCGTCAACATCCATCAGGTTTGGTGTGATGACGGGTGGAGTGAGAGCAGATAGAGAGCACTCTTCACTGGTGAAGAGAGAAGAGGGCTAAGGAGGCTTAGAGAGTACCCTTCTCCCTCGGAGGCGAATGACGACGGTTCTGTGGTGGGAAGCGTGTTCGTCGAACGAATCGCGCCTAGCACTGAGCACTGAGTGCTGCTTAGTTAAGTATATCTATATCTGGTGTGCCAGCGTGGCGAATCGACTGGCACACCACTGCTGAATTTGCTGTCATGGAATGCACACAGGTGAGTGGCCTCACTACGCCTGGAAGTTGTCTCCCAGCCGCAGCCACTGTGAATCAAGACACTTCACAAGTGCCGTCCACAGGGCATGCAATCACAGTGTGCTTCTGTCTTGCAATTAAGGGCGACTCAGTCACAGCACAAACGCCGTCTGCTCAGCGCACTTACATTCAGCAGACAGGTGTGCGCTACCTGCTTGGAAGTGTGTGAGGCATTTGCATTTGCTTACTTTACCGATTCCTCTGCCTGAAGGTGGATGGCGTTCTCCATCGCTGTTGATTGAACGAGCAGCACACACTAGTGAGGATTGAGCTCCTTCAGAGGGCGCATTTCCTCCTCCTTGATGGATGATGACGATCCCGGAACGAGATGCGCTTCTCGTTTCAACTCAAATGACCGTTTATTCCAACGAGTACATACTGCGAATGCGGCAGTGCAAAGAGGAGGCTAGAGTGCCAACAGCGTCAGTGGGTGATGTGGTGGTGAATCCGGATGTTCAACTCTGTAGTGGCATGTGTATCTGCCTGCTTGCGGCGGCACCGGTTGCAGTGATGATGACGGTGAAGCGAAAGTGGAATCGTCAGCACTACTCTTTGATGACGATTTGCATGTGGATGTGACCTCGTGCTAGCGCTCCTCGCTCACCTATATTCTTTCGAAATCAGCCTCGTCAACACCTCGGAAGCAATGTCTGACTTGACAACGTTTGCAGCCAAAAATGCCAGTGTTGCCTGAATAGGCATGGGCAACTGTTGTTCTCTACCCCACCTCTCTGCTCTGCTCTGCTCTGCTCTTCGCTGCACTGCACTGACTTCTGGGCTCTCTTATGCCGCAAGAAGGCATCTTCCCTCATTGTGACAGCGATTGTTGAAATGCAAAATGGTGTAGAATAGGCACTCAAGACGGAGCTGAGTGTACCGATATGTATAACAATAGGCAGTTCAGGTGCAACGGTGGACCCAAATAGGATGATCTCAGCAAACAGAGTTCGCTGGAACAACAAAACTGCTACACGAGAAAGTGGTCTTTTAGGTGTGTTTGCATGGTATTTGTAGATGGAGTTGGCATGGACTGCATGATTTGTTTCGAGTCATGATGTGGGAATTCGTCTAGGTAACGGAACAGAACAGAACAGCACTGACGTCTTCATCGCCTCGAGCTGGCGTTCCATTGGACCTGGGAGAAGGAAAGGGAAGCTGGAATGGCAGTGACACCGACATCATCCCGACTGAAAATCCATGTCAACCCCATTTTAAGGTACCATTTACACATATCTAAGAAGCCGCTTTCCCGTGTAGCGAGTTTGCATTTCCAGCAGCCACAGTTTACTAAAATCGTTTCATTTGGCTCCGGTTCTCACATTTTGACACACCCCACATTCTGGCTATCCGTTTACGTGGTGGCAAAGTACCTTGAGTTTAGTGTCACAAAGGTGTGACGCGTAGTACAAGCAACCAATGCAAATTTCCAGACCCGAACTCAGCGGTTTTGAATCCATCAAGCCACTGTTCTTGCTCAAAGCCAGCGTGCTGAATTTTTAACCCTTCAGACGCCTTGGACGGGTGAGCAGACTGGAGCTGCTCTCATTTGCATTGGACAATTTGGCTATTTTGTTTATAAATAAGCAGTTCATTAGAATCTTGACAACGTTTTGCAATGTACATTATGTGGAAAGCTCTAGTGGTTAGTTGCTATTGGTTGGCTGGACGCCTGAATTGTGGGAGTGAAAGTGCTCGTTGATTTAGGTGACTATTCTGCAAGCAGGGGCTCACTCCTCTGTCGGGATTAACTACAGGGGAAATGCCGTTTGTGCAGGCACTTGTGGGCGAACCCTGCCAAAATTGCCAGTGCAGTAGGCTGGACGCTTTCAACGCTCTCAGCCCCACCACACTCATGAGCTTTACAAGAAAGCATCAACACGATCCGCGACCAGCTGTTTTGCTCACACACGGGTCGGTGAAGTTGAAGGTGATGGTGGTGCTAGTAGGAGTTGGATAGATGCGACATAGTCAGGTTCAATAAAGTGATTGCAGATGCTAAAAGCTTGTTAAGAGCAAGGCAAATTTAGTGGACAGTCAAAAGGGACAGGTGGTGAGGTGTTAGTGAAGCAGTGTGCTGAGTAGAGCCACACTCACAGCCTATAGTCAGTTCCATATCTACTCACCCAACTGATTACACTGCTGATCGGTGAGTCACTGAGGGGACACAAGTGGTGTAGTGGCAACTGGTGACGAGCAAAACAGGGAAAGATTGATTGACATTAGTAACATACACACGAATGTTGGCAATAGTGACCACTTCAAGATCGTACTTGAGCTTTTTAAGTGAGAACTCAGATTAAATACGTGGGATGAATTGGTGTTTGGGCAAAGGCATACGCTGGGAGTCTTGGATGCCGCATTAATCCCCAGGGCCAAATTATGACATCGGCTGATCATGGGAGAAGATCCTTCTCGCGCGTTTGAGTGAGACAGTTAAAGCCGCTCTCTTCTCACTTGTCGAGCTTCTGAGGCGGATTTGTAGACAGTTGCCATTGGACACCGCACCTCACTTTTGCCCTCAGTAGAACTGCCCGGGAATCCAAAGGTGAGACTGTTCAAATACAATGTTGTGGGTGTTTGGTAAGCCAAAAGTGAAACACCTCCCCATCGGTCCAAAGCATGTAGCTGATCCCTTTGGACATCTGCAGCAGCACCTCATACAACCCCAACATCGAAGGGACAAATGTATGCGGTGCATCGCCACATGGCTGGCTGTTTGGATCAGTTTGAACTTGGGCAGCTAGTTGGACGAGTTGATAGATGAGCAAGTGGATGGGTCCAGAAACTGGTAGTTGGACAGGGTTGAGAGGAATAGATGGGTGAAGTTGGATTGATTGATTGATAGATCCGATGTAGCTCCATGAGGGTTCACAGAGTTTGTTAAATGGTAGGTCCCCACAATTTTTGTCTTTCCTTGCTTCCAGTACGGAGTTCAAGAGCCTTGTACACCTCCGTCTCGACGGCAGCGTCTCCTTGAGTGCACGCGAGGCTCTTGTCTCCCGTTTCAATGCCGATCCCTCCATCGACGCCCTCCTCCTCACCACCGCAGTCGGTGGCCTCGGTTTGAATTTGACGGGCGCGGACACGGTAATCTTCGTGGAACACGACTGGAATCCCTGTCGCGATCTTCAGGCTATGGATCGGGCCCACCGCATTGGTCAGCGCCGCGTGATCTCTGTCTTCCGTCTTCTCACCGCAGGCAGCATTGAGGAGCGAATTATGAGTCTGCAAGCGTTCAAACGCCACCTAGCACGCACTCTCATCTCTCAGCCTGACAATCAGGCGCTGGGGGAGATGGACACCAGTCGGCTGATTGATAACATGGCGGCAGCAGCGACAAGAGAAGGTGTATCAGTGCTATCGGACAATGGTGGCGGAGGCGATGTGGGAAAGGGGCCGAGCTGGGGCGACGCGGAGATGGAAGAGTATGCTGCAGAGTATGATATGCGCGAGTTCTTGGCCCGACTACCTCGAGACAGTTGTTAGATGGCCGGTCGAATGTTGGAATGGATGAGTAGTGCATTTCTCCCTCTCTGTTAATGTCATTGTTACCACCCACTCGCTACCCCCTCCTCTCTTTTCCTCCGTTTATGTGTGAATGTGAAGCAGATTTAGCAAATCCTGTGTTATGGGAGACGCCTTGAAGTCGATTACCGGGTCGCCTGATTTTGGAATCATGGAAGGGGTTGGTACGTAGCACCAATTAGCACAATGGCAAGTGGTAGGTGCGTACTGTTTCTAGCGGTCAGCGCACATGCCTCAACCCAGTTCAGTCTAGACCTTCAATCTGGATCATGCTTGCGTGCATGAAAATAGCGCGTAGTGTCGAAAGAATTTTCCTGCCAACGGAGGCGTATAACTCGTGTCTAGGGAAGATTTTGAGCATGGCGTTTGAGTGGCTTAAACATTTCACGGTGGACTGTACGTTGGGCACTGACAGTCTCGATGTTGGTGATCCCTAAGTCAACATCGGTCAGTCACTTCTGTGAACATTCAGCATGGAAAACCTCTGCGTGATCTCAGACGACACCAAGAAAGTTCTCCATTTTGACGGATTCGTGCACGCTGAGTGCCTCTGCAGCCTTCCACTCTTGATCGACGCGAAGGAGTTGGGTGTCGCATAACGGATTGATTGACAGAGCGTTTATGCAGCGAAGGTCGAGATCCCCTCCATCATATCATTACATACTACGGAATTTGGGTGCACTATTTGACATTGGCATCATATTTAGGATGAGAACAGTGGAGAAGTAGTACTTTCACCCTTTGAAATGGACGAGTAACGCATACTGTCAGTTACCATCAGTGACGTGGGCTGTCTTTCTAAGAGTGTATTTAGACGTCGTGAAGACGTGAAGGTGAGCAGATGAAAGAGGCGATTTCTACTACGCGATGAATTGAGGTACTTTTATTTCCCAGTCGAATGATGAGAATGAGTTCCCAAATGTAGTTCTGCTTCATCTTTGCTGAGTACTCGGGTGGTGTTCTAGTGGCATGCATGTGGCTGGAGTTGGGTTGACATAATGTCCACATCTTGACTCTGTCACCATGCTCTTGTTGGTTATTTCCCTTCCAAGTAAGGGTTCCTAGGGTGTTTTGGTGTTCTGTATGAAGTTTATTGACCTACGCTAGTGGTTAGATCAGTTGGACACATGTGCTCTACTTGGTCTGGCCACGATCTGTCCTTATTCCATTTGTCAAAACCATCTCCCTGTCCCTACTTTCGTCTTGACATTTGTGTGAGGCACCATTATCGTAAGTAATGACTATGAAGTGGCAAACGGTGCTAAAGAATGTCTTCAATCACAACTATTCCATCCTCACGAGTTGCGTGTTGATTAGCGCTTTTAACGTCCGATTCCGTAATCACATTCATTGGTGTCTTTGGGTTACCTCAGCAGCCATCTCCACGTCCTGAGTGCTCGTATGGTGTCCTAGCATTGTAAGGTCAGGGCAATACCAAGAATTAAGGTGGTAATAAATGTCACTGTCTTTTCTTACCTCCTCTTTGTCTGTTTTTGCCCATCTCTTCCTTCCCGTGGCTTTCGGAAACGTTGCATGCATCTTGGATTACTAACCAAGTGGGCGACTTGTGACGAGTGATAACCGAAGGCATTACTGGCTATTCGCAAAAGATGCAACCACTACTCGACACCTGGTTACTGACTGCCCATCCTGGACTTCTGCAAGAGGGATCATTTCGAATTCATAGAACTATGCTTTGTGTGTGTGCGTGGGTATGTGAGTGCGGTGTACTGCAGAGGGAGTTGTTCACTGGGCAGTGCTGGTCTGCTGCAGATCCAAAAAATCTTGACTGAGACCCATCTACTCGACGCAACGCAAGCGGAAGGCGGGCAAGGGCTACTTTTTGTTAAGAAGGGTTTGGGACTAGTGGATCTTGCTGTTGTGCCCACTAGACAACGCAAGATGATGCACAAAGTGAAAGCACAAGGGTAAATCCTAGGAAAGAAGGTACTTTCAGGTGGGTGGGTGGGTGGATAGGTGGATGCGTGGAAGAAGGAAGCGAGGAGAATGTGGGGAGTCACGTTAATGTACAATGTTTAATGCACCAGTTGGTAATTCGCATCTTTTCCTGGAAGACATGGAATAGTGACCTGGGAAATGGACAAGATGAAGTAGTAGGTTGTTGGCTTCTGTCGACGAAACGGCTTGTAAAAGCAGAGGTTAGCAGCAAGACTATGCCTGTTTGTAAATGGCTGATGAATTGTGATGGTACGTCTACTGAAGAGCGATATTGGAATTAGGCTTTGGCAACCAGTGTATTTTTCGCATCAAGAGAAGGCGCAGACACATTCGTTATGCTCCTGTTTGACGGTGTCCGGGTGAAGGCGATGGTGATGATAGCAATCGTTAATTTTTTTTGGTCTGGCTGTGGGTTGCCTGTTCTCGCCAAACTGCCTGATTAAAGCACTTGGGGTTCTGACTGCAGCTTCGCGTGCGAATTTCGCATGTTACCCTGGCATAGGATTTGAGGCCTCGACCCGAAAGCGTGCAGGGTGGATTTCTTCCTCCTCATTCATATTGCTCTAGTAACTAGCTATATCCAGTCTCGACAGGGCAAAATTAGCGTGCACAACTGTGATTCCTTTTGGCCAATTCGCTCCACTCAGGTGGTGTCGCGCTGCATTGACACATGTCCGATCGACTTTGGCGACGGGCTCCTAGTGTACACCAGACCTGTGATGCCTTACTGACTCATCTTCACACCGTTTGAGAAACGGTCGAATGAAATGACGCCTTCAATTACGAGACCTGTTTGGAATCTACATTTCTCTGAGTCTCAAATTTGTCACTTTAGTCCTATCAGTGGAGTGGTGTGAATTCCTTATCATGACCTTCTGATGGTCTATCCTACCATGCGTTTCAGCAGCATCTTAGCCTCCTCTGTGAACCCTGCGACTTGGCCAAAAGTTGTGTAATTTAACCGTCTAGCTCATTTGCTCCACTTGCATGACATGTCCGCTCTGTGTTGACTGGACAATGGCACTGGCATGGGTGTAGGCGTGTTTTGGCATGTCCAAATTGGGGGTGGATTTCCGGTCTGTGATTCCAGTACTCCGACTGTAAATGAAATTTTTGGAAATCGGATACGGCGAATGTGGAATGTTGAGAAAATGCAAAGTAGGTTTGTCTGGTGTCACCCTTGTACTGATGTGTCCGCCTTTAACACCAGTAAAGAAAAGACCCCACTCACCTCCTCTTATTTGCCTCTTTGACCAGAAGGTGTCGGATTGTGTTGAAGAATGCGTTGCCATCCGATTGACTAACCTTTGTGGCCGCAGATTGGGTGTACAAGTGGAGGACACGGGAATGACATGACGTGGTCAATGAAGTGGAGCACATTGCAGCTGTGTGGCGATGTTAGCCACGTGTTTATGCCGATGTTGTTTAAGTGCTGGACGAAGAGGGTGGGACGGTGGCATGTGGTAGTGAGGACCATGAACTTGACCGTCATTGAGCGTATGCAGTCGTGCGAGCCCTGGGTTCGCTTCAACGATCCCAAACTGCGAAACCCTCTCCATCCCATGCAGTTACTCTCCTCCCAACAATACACTATTCATTGTGATGTTTCTGTCCCAAGTGGCAACTGTTCCAACACCACCACCAACACCACCGCCACCACCACCACCACCACCACCAGCAGCAGCAGCAGGAGGAGGAGGAGGAGGTATATATGGCACATGTGGCTCAGAGATGCAAACAACACTTCGGATGTGCGACTGGTCACTGAGGTTTATACAGGTTCTATGGCAAGACTGCGTATCAAGCCACGGTCACTAGCGTCGGGATTCTATCATGTGAGTTTGAGTGCCCGAGACCAGTGTCCGAACGGAGGAAGTAAAACAATGCACTTGGATGATGGCTACTTGCAGATCATTGCCACACCACTGATAATTCGTCTTCTCAATACTTCCATGTCTCGAGTCTCCATTTCACAAGGATCACAGGACCTGTGTTTGCGTCCGGAGGTCTACTCTATTATTCCCAGCAGTGATAGGGAAATGCAGGCAAGCTAATGCTTTGATTCACTCACACTTTCTGCAGCAATTTATCGAGTGGAGCATTACATGCACTGTTGGAGGTGGTGAGGGCACGAGAAGGGAATGTGGGATTGCAGGACTTCCATCGAGAGAGGGCAGTATCTGCATACCAACAAGGTGTCTTCAGCTGCATCTCGTGTACAAATTCAGTGCAGTTGGAAGGACTCACACTCAAGTGGGCACAGGACAAATCGAGGTGGTCGTGGCTTCCACGAAGACGTTGGGAATACGAATCAGGTAATGTGTTCGCCAAGACATCACTAATAGAAGCTGACTTCATTCCATCCTCTTCCACCTAATTTGATGCTAATATCGCGTGTGGTGCAGCTCCTTTCCACTAGGTCAAGGCGATTTTACAATGAGCCATTAGCCTTATTATGAAGTACCAGTTGTGAATACTTTGTAATGGTGAATTGAAGTGCTGTTAAGCCGGACCTGCTGTGGGAAGGCTTTGGCATCCATGGAGCTCATGTGAGCGCCAACGTCACCTTGGTGCTGAAGGGACGGTGTTCGGAGGACTGTCCAAAGCCCTATCGGTGGCGAATGTACGAGGTGCTTGGGGAGAGCAACACCACTGAGCTAATGCCGGAGACCTTGCAGTCAGCCGTAGAAGGTCTGTGATTCTTTGCTTTCCCTCTCGAGTTGTCTGCATTTTCACTAACAACAGACACCATGATTGAACAGATTTTGCACTCCAAATAATCACATCCATATCCATAGTTTGAGCGTACTCCTCCTTTAAGCATTCGTGTGAGTTGTTGCTGTCTATGATGCTTTGGCGATTCGTCAGCGCTTGCAACGGAATCGGCGTAGATTGTGGGGCAACACAGAAGTGTATACAAAGAAATTGATGACTTTGTGGCTTTTGATTAGTTTATCAAACAAGAGGAACTACGCATTAGAGAATGAACGAGCCATGTCAACACGCAAATTCATGAAGAGCATTCCACTTTATAACTTGGATGGTGGTAAGGCACACTTACAACCACCTCCAAGGTTGCCCAAGCACAGATGGAACAACATGACTTTGACTACTTGCAGGCTGGCAAGATAACACCCTCATCATTCGGAGCACCGCCTTTGCAAAACACTTGCAGAACATGCCACAGGTGGAACCGCGATTTCTACGCGTCTGCTTCAGTGCCGGCAAATGTGCCAACAATGCCTGTCCATCCAACTGTCGCAACTTTGTTCCCGTTGCACTGCCACTGGGTCACACCTGCAACAGTAATGCCACAGCTCACATTCGATTCAATACAAGCATCTGCATCTTCTGTGTGACTCCCGAAGATGCTCGGCCTCTTCGATTTCGATATGATGGTAGGCGGCAATATACAATTCACCTCGATGCTTAACACCTGGTAGTGTTTCTATCCTTGCAATTCTACCACAGTTCTGCCGCAGTTAAATATGACACCACCCTTTCCACAACCGAAGGAGTCGTCTGTGCTACTGTCGGCTAGTAAATATGAATACATGCGAGGGGAGGGTGGTGGCCGTGGAAGAAGTAAGCGTAAGAGCTAGGTAGGCGTGAAGGCGTGGGACGGTAAGTAACCAGCGCAGCAGTGACTCAGGTGGGTGGGAAGACAGAGCCCCTATCATGCTTCGGAGTTGTACCCCGCATTCCTCATAACCTTATGGTGAGGGATAGTGGAGGCAAGGGACATCCTTGACGTGAATCCGTTAAGCGGAATGGGCCGGGCGGTGGAGCGAGATTGCATGTTGTTCAGTAATTAGCATTTGAGTAGGTGGAAACTTTTGGGAATTCCAAGAGCAGGACAGCATCACGGAGTCGCAGGCGTTTGCAGCACAGTTGTTTGACCAAAATATTGGCTAGAGGTTTTATTGCTGTTTGTGCATTGTTCTATCTTAGTCCTCTGGAGAGGAGTGTGGTGATTTCAGCTGGTCACGCTTTTTAGCATTTCATTACAAGAGTGTGAAGTGTAATGAGTAGTGGCGAAGTTGCATCCCACCAACGAATTGGAAGTAGTTTTGTTCCAGCTAAGTGGCCTAACCATCAACAATTAGTTGTGAACAGAGCAATATGTACTCAAACATTCGTTTATTATGCGTCCTTGTGAAAGTGTCCCTACTTAACCATTATTTGTCATGTCACGGTGGCAGTTGGGAATTCTACTGCGCGCTCAACAATCGCCACGTCGTATGTCCCGCATTTCTGCACCACTCTTCCCTACTCCAACACCGACCTCTACTACTTCGTCCGCATCTATGGCCAATACGACAGTTACGTGGAACACCGCTTTGGTCCAGTGAGGGTGAGCGCTTAAAGCATTGTATCATGCTGAGTTGTGCAGAGTAAACATTCCCAACGAGTACAAGATGCGCTTGGCTTTTCTGCCTACTCTCCTGTCGCAGTACTTCTAGCTGCACTCACCTCAACCTTTAAGCAATAGCTGCGAATAGGCTCGCTTGGACATCTCGGTTGACTGCACCAAACCCTCGCAGTTGACGTGACACTGCTGCAGATGATAGTGTATTTGATCTGCAGAGCTCATAACCCCGCAGAAAGACAGACTTGTCTAATGGACATTCACCAAGTGTTGAGCATTGAGCACAGTAGTGGACAACTCAAATGCCTGATGCTGTTTGCACTTTCAGATAGAGCAGCTCACCAAAGAGGACATTTTTACGGAGGTCGCAACGGCAACTTGAGGTTCAAAGGAGGCGGAAGTGGAGAGGGAACTGGCAAGTGGAGGGATCAACCACATTTCGAGGGTGGTTCAATCACTCACTGCCTTGATATGTGCTGCCCAGCACATTTCACTGCAAGGTTGGTCTCCTAACACATCCTTCCCACCATCACATGACACACTCATCAGTGCTAATTTCTCTGCCTCTTTCCGCTCATCTCCTGCAACTGGTTGAATCCTCCTACCTGAAGACCAACTGGTGAGTGATTTTGTTGAGGCGCTTTGACACCTTACCATGTCCAACATTCTGCCTCCACTACTTTATCCTCACTGCCAAATTAACGATGAGGAATTAGCAGAGATGCAGGTCACTCGGAGGGTTGGCACACACTCTTCGGTCTGTCTCACCTTTGTAAGAATACGATTTCTCAAAAGACCGCTATGCTCTTTTCTGAGGCCTCTAACTGCATCCTAGCTTTGGGCCTCAACATCAGTGTGTGAAGAGGAGTTTCTCCATTCCCACCTGCACACACTCCACCCAAGTTCAAATTTCCATTCTCCACTTCACACACATTAACGAAAACTTCCATCTTCTTGATCAAAGTTAGGGAAGTAGAAACAGGGAAGATTGGAGATACTTGCCTTAACCTTCACTCCACTTTACCTCCCAGGTTGAAACAAAGGGTTAGTTAAGCAATTGTACGAGCACATTTGTTCATTTCAATGTCTTTCTACTTGTAGACACTGGATGAATTCCGTGACGCCAATGCAAACGTAGGTTTCATTGTTGTCAGTTGCGGTAATTCTGGAAGTGGCCACATGTCTGTCAAATTCCTCATTGAGAATAGGAAGCGGTATTGAGTGTCAATCATGCACACTCTCACGTGTGGCTCTCGTGTGACTCGGTTTGGTGGCAGTTTATTATCCGTGCTGGCTTCTCAGTGAAGAGAGGTTGTTAGAAGGAGAGAGGGTGGCAATTGGCTTGAAGCTGCGCCAAAGGACTGTGTTCCTCACCAAAGCAGTCCTTCTCAGTGGAAAGCCGCCAGCAGTGCACATACGCTCACTACACTTAACTGCATCTATCAAATCCGAAGCTAATCATGCCAACTCAATGCTTACTTGCTAGAGTTTTCTGCCCTCCAAGTAACTGTGACTTTGACAAGGTTGGATAGAGTTAAGTTGAGTTAGCAAGTCATAGCAGAGGCTGTGTTGTTACTCATGTACAGTGTCATTCCCTTATTATCCTGTGGTTCAATGAAGTGAGGAAGCCTGCTCAAACGACATGATCAGCTTGTGTCGAACCACGATGAGTTTCACGTCAAGTCTAAGCTTAGTGGTCTTATCTGTTCAATGGCATTGACAGGACCCACCTTCATCCCACACTTCGCCTACGAGTCGGCTTAACCTTCAGATTTCCTTAAAGTCACATTCCCACGCACAGCTACATCACTGTGACACATGATGAACAACGTCTCTAGAGAAAGCTGGAAGAGATCGTAAGTAGATGCGATGGACATGAGCTCGAGACCCATTATCCTCAATGATGCTGAAGTCATCATACAAAGGACGACACCCCAATTCCCATGCAAGACTTGCCACTTTCACGTTAACTCACCTCAAATTGATTGCACGCACCATATGCTAGTTGCTTGGGAAAGCAAGTAAAAATTGCAGGTTGCATTGGCAGCTGACGCACTACAAACTGAGGAGTGGGAGTGGGACTCGTTTCTGCAAAAGGTGGTGCATGGTGAAGACGTCATTGACACTTGCAGGTCTTGAGGAAGTTGTCGAGCGCGTTGCTGCAAAGCACTGAGATCGTGGATTCTGCATCCTTGTTCCTCACCACCGCCAACATTCTCTCTCTCACCTCCATCGCCATGGATCTGCCAGATGAAGCACAGTCCCACGTGGTCGCCTTAGTGCGGATGCTCACGAAGGAATTTGCACCAATCACCAACACAATCTCCGATGAGGAGGTTCTCCAACTGATCACCCAAGTCGCTGTTGCTGGAATGAGGATGATGGAAGTGAGTCAACGGTTTGTGTGAATTGCCGTCCATCATTTATGGGGTATTGGAGGGAAATAGGGATTATCGGATTGTAAAGCGGAGGGAGAGGACACGACGTAGAAGGAAAACATACCAAATCTATCTCTCAAATCTCCTAAACTGCAGATTGCGACCAGCATTCGCAGAGCAGCTTTAGGGCAAAATGATGGCTGGGTAGCACAGTTTATGCAACCACCACCACCACCACCACCACTGTCTTAGTGCCCAGAGTAGGCTCCGGATGGAGTGTGCTCTCAGTTGTGGATCTATCTCTTCCCTACCACCACCATCGGTTGGGCACAAATCGGAACTGCAGTGAAATGAATGAACGTTGATAGGCATGACCGCCGCACTGCGGACTGGACGCAAACCACCAGGGTTGAGGACACCACTGATGCACAATCATGCAACCAGGATTCTCTGTGGAGTTCAACCTATTCGACCCAACCAATCATTCCTACTGCGTGATTGATTCCTTCCTCACCGTTCGCTGACTGTGTCTGAGCAAACGAGCACTTTGTAGCACATCCTCGAGAGAACCACTACGCACCCCATTTCCACATGCTTCGCTTGTGGTGCACATTGGGTGAATTGCAGCTGAGATCTACCTACTCTCCACAGCTACAACCTAATGAGTGCATGCTTATTGGCGCCTTGCATTACTTCTCCATCACATTTCACGCATTACTGGTTTGCTTATTTCAACGTTACCCTCCTATCAGGGACTGAAACTGCAGTTGGACTCACCACTTCCTCTCGAAGTAAATGCTCCACGCACTGCACTGGACTACGACACTGACATCGATGCTGCAGGCAAGTTGATTCAACCGCGCTGTTCACACAACATCAATGCCAGACAAGCAATAGTTAAACACCAAACAACCGCTAATCAGACAGAGTTGAATTGCTCCATCCATTGAGCCGACATTTCTTGCTTTTCGAATTTCCTTTCAGGAGCCGCTGACGATGTGTTGGAGGGACAAGAAAATTGCACGACTATCAATGCCGACCAGAGGCAGAGGGAACACGTATGCTAAACCTGCCAACTTTGGCTCATTCGGCATTAGCTTTGGTTATCTGTTTGCTGTGCAGTCTGGTTCGCATAGAGGCACGGAGCTGGTGTGCATTCTTTTGGTGTCCTAGTGTCGGGTGGTGTGGAAGGCAATGGGCGAGTTGAACGCCGCACTGGCAGGTGCCATGCAGCTTGGCACAAGCACACACGTGTTCGCAACAACAAGTGGAGGAGGATTCATGCACTTCTTCAAGATCTCCAATCTTCCCCAACTGCATGAAGCTGCCGCCAAACTGAACACACTCTCGTGCTCCTCATTTTCAGTCCGCGACCTCACCAGCATTCTCAGTGAATTTGGCACCATCGTCATTCAGGTACGCTGAATGATGATGATGATGGAGAGTGCTGTCCGACATAAGTAGGCAGAAATGGCAAAGCTACTTATTTCGCATGTGAACCTGTGCAAGGCACATCACACTCGAACCAACCACAACACAGAAATCACATATTTACCGAGGACAAATCACCTCCTGACTGACAAACATCACTCTCGTATAGTTTGAGCAGCAGCTGAGGGCAGGAGAGTGGAGCGTGTTACTGTGTGCGCTTTCAATTCTAGTGCACCATTACAATGACGAATGTGTACTCCTTCGGGAATACGGAAAGCAGTCACGTGCCCGAGGCGTCAGAAACGATAACGCTGTCCGTCTATTCTGATGGAAGGCCTCTGCAAATCAAGAATCGCAACCAACCATTCACGATCCGCTTATACAAGGCAAGATGCTTCTGTCAAATGTACACTTCTTGTGAGGAATAGACATTTCATTTCTTCACTAATTGCAACCTCTCCCAAAGACTAGTTAGTCCGAACAGAAGCCGTTGGTCTAGGACAGACGAGTGAGTGATGCTGTTGGAGAAAACAGTCTAAGTTAACCTTAGTGTCTCCTGATTTTGAGTAGCTGGGTTCGGAACACAAGTTTGATGGCTCATTGGCAACTGCTTCAACAGCAACAACAACAATCACTCACGACTGCATGCAGAATAACAGACCGCTGAAAGACACTGCGGATGAATTGAACGCATGCATTCATTTAATCGTGCATACGGTTTTCTTCAACTATCTCTCCAAAAAGAACGAGCTTCATCAAAGCATTTGCCACTGTAACTAGGAGGCGAGCGACTAAATTAGAAAGTGTCATCGCTTTTGTAGAACCACGACTTCAAATATCCCAACTACACAACAGGACTTGCAGGAGATCAAGACGTTCGACTGCCTGACGCTGTGGTGGCTGTGGATGGCAGCAGAGTCTACGAGCCTCTTGTCATGTTCAACTACCTCATTGAGGATTTCGATGTGGCCTTCAGTTTGGAGTTCCAAGCACAGCTAACAGCCGCCTCCCCATCCTGTCCCCAGTTCCTCGTTGTTGCAAGGTGAACATCTCGCCTCACCACGAAGCATCACTTGACCCACGCTGTGCTATGAGGTCAACTAGTCTGCAAGTGGTCGTTAATGCGTGTCCTGATGGACTGAGTAGGTGATAGGATGTGCTAGTTGTGCGATAGCTAGAACGCCAAGGACACACACAGTAGTGCGCTTCCCACGCGATCCAGTGACAAAAGGAAGTAATTAGCTTTTCTGTCTTGCCAGGCACATCTTTCCTCCCAATCTGAACTCGCATTCGGATGGATGGGGAGAGGACTTCTGGAGCATTATACCTCCACAAACTTCCATTTGCAGTAGGTCACCATGCCCACTTTTCAATGATTTCCACCTCGTTTCAGCAACCTTCTTGCCCATTTCATGGACTGCTAGTATTTACTTAAATTTATGCTTCTTTCTACCTACACTACTCACTGCAGCATTCACAGCGTCGATGGGCAAGTGGTGACCATGGCGCTGTCTCACACAATAATTGCAGAAGCTAAAGGTCGCTTTGCAACATTGAAGTATGCATTGGGTTCATTGATGTGGAAGTCACAAACGCTTTTAAAATCTTTCCATGCTAAGCAGTCTCTCCCATTCAATGCCAGTCATGACTGCACACGATGCTGCTTGAACACTGGAGGCAGCCTTGCATACAACCGACCTACTAAGCTTTGGAGGAGGCAGATGGATTCCAATTCTTTCTGCTCGCCTTACTGTTTCTCCACCAATCCATGGACAAATTCCAGACCCAATCCACTACCTGAACGGTAACTCAGGCACTGAAATCTTTGCCGGCACCTCGAAACCGTCGTTGGGCATCGCGTCGTTGTGCCTATCACAAACTAGCTTTGACGTAGTGACACGCTCTTATCCGTAGGTGTTGTGCATTGTGTCCATCGTTCCTGGAGTTGGATTAATCTTAGGAGTAGCTCAATGGCAACATTTTATGCGCTGATGGGATATTCAGGATGAGGTCTTATAAGGTAGGATCGAAATCTCATTGGAATGGCCACCTGAGGTTGTAGGTTGAGACTCACCGCAGCCTGCAAAAGTCACTCAGAGGCACAGCGATGTCTTTGAATCGCTAAGAACATCCTAATGTCTTGCATGAGATGAGCACCGCAGCATCGATAATGCCTGCAGTCTCCCATGGATATGAGTAGCTCTCACCTCCACATCTTCGTATAAGACAGCACATCACCACATGCCCTACCATGTTACCACCCACACCACTGCCCTCATTAACGGAACTGGATTGCACTTGGACTGCCTCCACGTGACTGGACTAGACCCCAATTGATTGGTCTTCCATATGCCCAGCAAGGACTCACATCAACTACAATGCATTTGTCACTTGCGAATATGCGCTCCACCACCTCCGTAGCACTCGTTATTAAACACTAGTATTTAGCGTTCCTGAGTTGCCTTCACAGTCATCGTACCAGCGCCATTTTATGCCTCAAATAAATCTCCCACCTAGATATGGAGATTCTGATTTCCAAATCAGAAACACGGACACTGCCTATTTGCATCCCCACATTGACAGATGATTGCATCAAATTGACTGCCACTTTTACCATGACAAAAAGGAAGTGAAGTGGAAGAGACTTAGGATCATGTCGTTCTACTTCCTCAGACGAGCAAGGCGTGTCGCCCGAAGAGGTGGAGCGCAATTACACATTCTTCGTGAGCAACGTGGACTTCCACAGAGCCAAGCTGTCAGCACTGCAACTTGCCAGAAATGTGAAAATGACGAGGAGGGACACCAACTCCTTCTTCGTGGGCTATCGTCAGCTGAATGAGGAGGAAGTGGACAGATACTCGCAAGACAATCCACCCCCTCGTCCCTATCCTCACGAAAGCCAGATCAACGTCACTGCACACCTGCGAGCCTTCGTGTCGTCGTGCAACCACATGGAAGCGGACAGCAGTGTCTGGTCCGCGTCCGGATGCAAGGTGATGATATTTATTAACATTGCTCTTTCACACTGATCGACAAGCTGCGTAAATGTGGGTGCTAGATTGGAGTTGGAAATGGTATGTAGTGCTGCAATACTGCCACTGTAATGGTGGAGTGGGTAAATGACATGTGTGCACAGAATTGTAGAATGAACTCCGCAAACCCTCTTTAGCTGAAGATTTAGTGGATACTGGATGTCGTTAGCACCTCGATGGACAACCTGTGGCTGTTTTGACATCCCGATGTAACGAGTCCCATGGTGAGGATGCATGCAACTAATTCTAACGGTGACTCGAACTCACTTTCGAATTAGCGGTCAAACACTGCCACTCAATTGACCAGACTTGCACTGCTTCCACAAGGAGACGATTTGGCAGCCGCACAGCAAAGAAGCAAGTCTCTTTGCTAGCAATCCCCTTCCTGCTACTAGCCCAACTCTGCTAGCAATAGAAGACATGCCTTGACGATCTCGCCTTCCCTATCAACTGCCTCCAGACATATGGACTTGCTAGAAGCAAATGCTAAGATAAATGAAATGAAATGAAATGTGTGCACAGAAATGTAGAATGAACTCTGCAACTCCTCTTTAACTAAAGACTTAGTGGATACTTGACGTCGCTAGCACCTCGATAGACAACTCCCTCCAGATTTATGCACTTGCTAGAAACAACTGTTAATATGACACACGTCAGCTTCAACTACTGCAACTAGAACTCACAGAAGTGGCTGATTTGTCGAGGACCTCTGTCGTCGATCGCTTCACCCCACCATCCGGTCTATCCATGCAGTTCGCGCAGAATCATTGTTCGTAGAAATGACTCGGAGGTTTGTGCATCCAACTTTAGGTGACGCGTGAGACAACCGTTGCAGTTGTGGTGTGCGAGTGCAACCACTTGACCACGTTTGCGGCCGGATTCAACTCCCTCGTCGCAGTGCAGTCACTGCCCCCATTCCACTTGAGCAGTGAACAACCACAGAAACACCTCAACAATCCATCCACCTACGCCCTGCTTATCGCCTTGCTCAGCTTCCTTCTGCGTCTTACGAGTGGATCACTACGTGCTTTGTGGATGTGTGCACTCCTCGTTCTTGTCACTGCCCTCCTGCTTGTCATCGCATAATTGCTGCTTCAAGTCTCAAAACAGACGCAGCAAACCGTCCAAACCGCAACCAGATGCAGTAGTTGTGCTGTTGAGGCAAGACACTTCTGGCAATGAGTTACTTGTTTGCAATGCATAAGACTTCAGTCATCGTACGCTAATCAGTCGACTTCTGTCCGCACTCGGTGGTAGTGAATTTGATGTCTCCACAGCGTGTTCCACCTAAATTGGGACGAGAGTGATCAGTCAAATGGCATAAAACTTGTGGGATGTCAGGATGAGAGGTGGTGGTTCTGGGTCAGCCGAATGGAAATAGGAAGGTGCCGCCCAGCCTCTGAACTGGAATGAGGCAGAGTAATTAATAAGCGATGAAGAGGTAAAATTTCGGTAAAAGTTCTTTGCTGTCTACCCTTACAGTGTAACAAACATCTGAGATGGAATCGAAATCGCTACCAAGATCTCAAGTCAATCGTCAGTAAGTCTGAGGCTACTGTTAAACTAAGAGACTTTCTCGCAATCCTATGGTATGAAGAAGGAATGGCCATTAGCTTAGGGTTGTAAGTCCACCACTTTCAGCATAGGACAGGGAGCATTCGAGGGAGAAGCAACGAGGTGAAGGAATTCCCCAAACAATGCGCTACACAAATAGCCCACGGTGTGTCGCAATGCATGCATGTGTGAAATAGTCTGCATTACAGAAATGGTTGCAATGTCTGCATGCTAGCACATCTGCTCTGGCAGCAAACCCGATCACAACCGCACCAATTTTTATGCTTGCTTACGTCAACACACTCTGTATTACTGAATACCACTAGCAGTGTATGTCGCAGTGCCTACATTGCATAGATTGTCAGCTTCAACTAGAAAGCACCAAACACGGTCAATTATGACGAGCATACTTAGTGAAGTAGGCGAAATACACGAGAAGTGAAAACACAAACGTAAAAACGCGATTTTTAAAGGTGTCAGTTACCAAAAGGGGAATGCCTGAAAGTAAAAACATTTTCGTACAATTCTTAACGATCAAATGTCAAGAAAAATGTTTGTAAGATTAAAAAGCAGCAGTCAATCAGTGTGATGCTGCACAAGTGGTGAAGACCCTACATCAGCATAACCGTCCAATGGTCTATTCTGCCACGTGTCCATGTTGGAGTTGGTATTCCGGTTGGTGGTTCCAATACTTCAGCTAGAAATGGCAGCGGGGAATAGTCGGGAGTCGGGGATGGAGAGGAGAAGATTTCTCGAAGTAGAACGTTGACAAAACCAGAAGTGCATCCTCCTGGTGTCACCTTCGTATTGATATGGTCGCCTTAACTGCTGGTGAAAAGTGACCCCTTTCACCTGCTCTTTTCTGCCTCTCTAATTGGGAGTTGTCGCAACTCTGACTGCGGCGGTTGTCTGTAATGATCATAGGCTAGATGATGAGAGACCTCTGCCCCGCTCTTCTCAGTCATTTACACTATTTGCCAGTGCGACAAGGATTGTTGCATAAAACGAAAACCCCAACAATGCGTGTGCTAACGCAGACCAGGTTACCATAATCTCGGTGGAGGGTTACCCGCGTGGGCTTCTACGGGGTGTCATCTCTGGCCTTCATCCACCCTTCACTGCCCATCATTCGACCCTCATCTTCTCTTACCAACTGCCCATTCTATCACTTCGCTCTCATTCCACATTATTCCGTTCATTCTCTACAACCCTTCTCTCATTTATTCATTGCTTATAGCCTTTCTTTATTCAATTCCACACGCATTCATCCATCCTCTTGTTTGTGCTTACAAACAAAGCTTACATCATGATTATTTAATCGGTGTCCTCCACCTTCCTTTCGTTCCTACCACTTCTTCTCATCTTTAATCTAGACTTTCCTTCTTCTTTTTCCACCTTCTAGCTTGCTTTGGAATGCTTACCGCAGTTGTTCGCGCACCTGCAGATGCAATCTAAGCGGCTGCATTTTACACTGCATCAAAGGAGCCACACTTACTTGTCACCAGATGACTCCGTCTACACAACCCCAACCACAGTACCCATTATCCTCTCCAATGTAACTGCCTCTTTCCTCAGCAGTTCCTATTTAAGCAAGTATTGTACATCCAGTTCTGGAAAATGTTAGTACTTACAACGCGACTTGTCATAAAACACTGACCATACGAATGTCTCGATCGACAAACAAAAGCCGAGATAACACGCCCCTTGAAGGATGGATGAGTCGCATTCTTCTGTCCAAATGCAGACGCTAGACGAAATGCGCCATTTTACCGTTCTCATCTTTGGAAGAGTCGAAGGAGTCTCCAGGACCAACCTAATAATACAAATCGGCAGGTAGACGCTCTCATCACAATCAAGCAATTGATGGGAATAGTTCTCTGTGGAGCACTGTCCAGGTTACGCGCAAGCACTGCTCGCATAAAGTCTAGCAATTGGATCATTGGCGCCAGTATTTGTATTAAAGTTGATGCGAAGGCCGCTCCATTAACTACAGAAAACCTACTGAGGTATGATCATGCTATTAATTAAAGAGCGGCAGAGGTTAAGCAATTGCTAGCCATAGAGACAACGACGAGTGGTTGATTTGTTTCCTTTCCTTTCCTATTTTAGCGCCCTAGATGTCGCCGCCAAGAGGCACAGTGAGAGCAGATAGCAAGCTCTTCTCGTCGGTGTTATAATAAACGAGGAAGAATGATGAGATCTGCACTACTTTAAGGAGTCTACTTCCTTGGTCTTATGATGAAATAAGCAGAGTAATGAGGGCATTCTTCTTCCTTGAAGGTAGATGACGACAGTTCCTCAGCAGGAAGCATTTTTGGCAAGTGCTCCACGCCTGTCATTGAGGATTGCCTTCTTAAGCATATGTGTATTGGTAGGGTGCCGAAGTGACGAAGCGGCTGGAAGTCCGTCTGCATTGGGGGAGGCCATTCAACTCAGCACGTTGTCATCGCTGAGAATATGGCGGCAAGCTAGCAAATCAGCTCTGCTTCCACATAGCTCCTCTCTGTGTTCTATCAGCTAAGCCTTCATTCCTCTCATTTCGCTGCATTTGGTTCTTGCATGTTCGATTTTGAATTTGAAATGAATGTGCCTTCTTTCACACCCACAATACTTAGCACATTTAGAAACTACATTTGACTTGCTGGTGCAGTATATGGAGAGGGCGAAGCGGGCGACACTTACGTTGACTTGGATGCGAGCTTGCAGTCGGTGACACGTTCGTGTGCTTTGCCGTTTGTGAAGGTGTAAATTGAAATTGGCTTATTTGTCTCTATCGGTCACTGCCATCCTTGGCAAGCCACTAGCTGGAAGAATCCTAAATGCCACATGTGCAGAATTTGTGGTAATCATTATGCAGTGTGCAGGAATTCGCATCTGTTTCGAAGTCGACGTGTCTCATGCAGGAGCCAAAAGCATCGAAGTGGAAGGCGAAAGGCTTGGCCGGGAGGACGAACAGAGGAGCTATGATGCAGCCAAGCATTTCTGAAGACACATCACATCCGACGTTTTACCACCTTACATTGGTGATTAGAAGGCTGATAAGTCCTCGGTACTGATAGATGCCCTCACTTTGTGTAAGTGAAGCAGGATGGGGAGGAGGAGGAGGAGGAGGAGGAGGAGGAAGAGGAGTCGTAAACGCCGTTATCTGATGTAGCCACTCCTGTCAACCCACACTGAGATTTTTCAGCATAAAGGCTCTACCACTGGACAAATAATGGGGAAAGATCTCCAGTTGCGGTGCCACATCGGCATGTGTGCTGTTTATATGCACTTGACTAAGCAGTCTTCAGTGTTAGACGAGAAGCGTTCGGCGAACACCGGTCTTGCTGTGGAACCGTCATCATTCGCCATCGAGAGAAAGAGGCGCTCTCGAAACCATCACTCAAACGCATTCACCACAATACCAAAGAGTAGTTGAAGCCTAGTCCACCACGAATCTTAGTGGGTTTGCTGGTTCCCGTAATTGCATTCGCGCATTCTCTATCTCCTTTTCCTCCATAGTGTATATTCCATTAGAACGAGTGAGTTAAGAGCAGGCATGGAACTTTCTTCATCAGTGAAATGATGCTGCTTCATTGAGTGGTGGGGGAAAATGCAATAGTCATCGTACTAGCTGCAGCTAAGGAGGTGATGTATAAGAGGGATCAGGACCTCATCAACCAGTGTGTCGGTTTGTCGAGAGCGCTGGAAGCGTGTGCATTAGCAGAGCAGAGGAAAAACGTGTGAATTGACACTGTGACTTTGCTCTTTCCGTCTATTTCCAGTGCCTTGTCGTGTTGCACTGCTGATGCTAGGCGGAAGAGCTGCTCAATGGTGTGCTATTTAATGTGGGAAAGTGTGGAGGACACTTTGGCATCGGTTATTTGGAGGAAGAGGGAAAGGCGATTAACAAGCCTTATTAACTAGGTGCCAATCAAATGTGTGTGAGTGACTGTGGATCAGAAGGTAGACAAATCTAATCCTAAAAATCTGAAGGAGATGGCAGAATCCGATCTAATGAGTGCAGAAAGCAAACAGTGGGTAGGTCTGCGCATAGCCTCCCCAATATCCTCTAACATGGATCACATCAGCATCCCTGGACCTGTTAGTTGTCGTGAGTGATGTGCAGCCGCAGAGAAAATGAACGGAACACGAGGGATCTACACTCGCTCTTTCGTCACAGCCTTGAGTGGTTCCGGTTTGACATCGAGAAACTTTTCACAGTCGTCATGAACTGACGTCCTGTCATCGTTTAGAAGCAGAGAGGTATCAAAGAGAACGTCATGCTTTAATTGCTGGAAGCTGAGTTAGAATGACATAGATGACATTCTCATGCCATGGTTGGCATGGGATCATCCACTTGTCAATGGTGTCAGCTATACTGCGAGGACACCATCTTTGCCATTCAGTCATTTGTGCTTGAGCTCGCGATCAGTTACTTCAATGCTATCCATGAGTCTCTCACCAACTAACAGACAATCGGTTCCATGGTCTGGTCATGTGCCCGACAAACTGACTGCAGCTCCACGTCAATCAGGCGATTGCCACACCGCTTAGTCAGAGTGTCAACACTTACGTTACTCGGCAGTGCAACGGGTTTGTTAGGGTCCCATTCAGCCTGCTGTTGAGCCATGCAAGTTGTTGAATGCCTGACTAGCTGAAGCAACTAACGAACTGACCATCCACCCAACCAACAGCTAGCAGTTGTGTCACTGGCTGGATGTTCGCTGGGTGCGTAGAATTACGAATTCGAGCGGCGGTTACTCCACTGACAAACGATCATGAAGTTCTTTAGATTGGCTACTACTGCTAATGCAACGCTAACTTGTTTTAGGCCATGCAGTGGCTTAACAGGCACATGAACACATCGTGGGCCCTCGTCTTCTCTTCTTGACTCTAGACGTCCATTTAACTTATCCAATTCCCACTCTGAAGCAATTCTTTTGAATTAACTACAAGATGGCATGCGGTGGAGTTGTGGTTGTTGCATTCTCTACTCAAATTGCAATGATAGAAAGATGTCGTTCTCCTCGTCAATATTCAACAGTTTTGATGTGGTGACGGATGGAGTGAAAGCAGATAGCGAGTACTGTTTACTGGTGAAGAAATGAACGGAGCAGAGTGGCGAGGGCTAAGGAGGCTTAGCGAGCATTCTTCTCCCTCGAAGGCGAATGACGATGGTTCTGTGGTGAGAATCGTGTTCGTCGAACGAATCTCGCTTAGCACTGAGCACTGAGTGCTACTCAGTTAAGTATATATAGTATATATACAGTGTATATATATATATACTATGTATATATATACATAGTATATATATAGCATAGACATAGTGGTCCTTTAGATGTGTTGAGATGGACTGGATGAGTTGTTTTGCATCATGATATGAGAATTCGTTTAGGTAACAGAGCAGAACTGACGTCTTCATCTCGCTGAGTTGGCGTTCCATTGGGCTTGGGAAAAGGAGTGGGAAGCTGGAATGACAGTGCCACCAACATCATCCCGACTGAATATCCATGTCATCCAAAAGGCCGCTTTCTCGTTTAGCCTTTTGCCTTTCCAGCAGGCACATTCTACTGAAACATTTCCATTTTGCTCGACACTCACATTTCGATGCACCCGACATTTTGGTTACCCGTTTACGTGGTGTTGGAGAGCACGTAGCACAGATGTAAGGAAGATGGAGCAGTTGCCTATAACAATTAGGCGCCACTTCCATTTTTGGCCATAATAGCTGGCGAAACGGACATTAGCACTGGGATTTTGGCGAGGGCAGTGGTAGGATTTAATTCTCGTGATCAACGAGTGCCAGCACAAGGTCGCGTATCTGTTCAGATCATCGCTTGTCCCTTGGAGAATTCCGCTTAGTACGGTAAAGCTACCAACTCGTACATAGAGGTAAACCGAGTTATAGTAACTGGCACTCGGAGGAGTGGTCCTGTAGTATGTAGTGTCTAAGGCAAAATGACGCCCTTACTACCTGCTGAACCGCTTTTAGCGGCAGAGAGGGAACCACAAATGTGGAAGCGTTGATCGAGGTCAACAGTGAATGACAGAAGAGGTCGCGCATCATGCAGTGTTTGTGACACCTGCACCAATGTTTTGCCAGAACTTGTCGACTCCTCAATCATAAGTGTAATGGATGAGCAAGGAGCCGGAATCGGTGGGTATCCAAAAGGGCAGCCAGGGAGATAATGAGGCCTCCGAGTGAGTCAGTGTGTCGGAGTGAATCCCGCTAAGCATTTTCACAGCAATTGGTTCACCCTAATCACTGTGTGGTAATTGGTACGCTTCAATTAAACGTCTGCTTGAAGCACCACAATCAGATGCGAGTAATTGTTTGACTCTCTAGATCGTTCAGCAATTTGAAACAAGATTGAAAGCAAGGGAAAATGGATAGAAACTATCATTTGCAGCGTCTGTGTGATGCCATTTCCACCCTGGTTGTCGTTACAGCAATGATGACACAATCCTTTCACGTTGTTTTGGATGTCTTTGAGTGTACTGTAGCACAGAGCACGGAGGTGGCGAGAGAACAACGGTTGTCCATGCAAATCAGGCATCACTGACGTCCCTGTGTGCGGAAGTTGACAAATTGAGCATAGTCACATTGCGGATAGCGAAGATGATGAGAGTTGAAGGCTCGTGAGTGAGGAACGCTAGCGCAAGGCCACATTGCAACGGTAATGGCTTAATGACGATCGCAAACAGATCGTATGCTTGGTGACTTGACCGCTCCTATACGTCGGTATCTGTCTAATGGGTAGTTTCTAGCCTATGCTTTAGATTGATGTGCTTTGTCACCGACAACCTCAATCCACATCTTTCATCCGTCCGCGTTGCCATCCTCATGACCATGCGCATCATCTGCTAGTGTCCTCTATGACCACGCACACTTCGCCCTCGTTATCACTGTCACGTTAATGCCCAACAGCCTCTGCTCATGTCATGTTAACTTCAGTATAACTCTCGTCGCCAGAATTGCCAGGATGTTAGGAATATCCGCATCACGTCGCGTGAAAAGGTCAATTGTGTCAACGAGATGTGGAGAATTATCTGCCTCTTTACAGTGTCTAGCGGGTGCGGTGATAGCTAAAGCAACAAATTTGATGGCAAGGAGAGCAGAGCTGTGGTGCACACTCTTCATTTTGCAACATTTCACATAGCCGATCTCGTGCCAAAATCAACGTGGACGATTGGGTCATGAGTAATGATGACTTGGATGCATTCACTTGCCCTCTCCCGGTAGCTCAAAGCTGCCAACTTGGGAGAAGCAATGCGTGGCTGTGGATGCACTGCTTCATCATCGCCAGGAAACCTCTACTAACAGCTACTGCAATCGGCTATCTTTCGTGCGTGCTGGTCGTGGGTTGGTAGACCCACTTCCGTCTGGCTTAAGAATGCGCACCCTTTAATTGAAAGCACTACAAACCCATGAGTGGGCTACGCATTGCACCCGTTCGAGACATTGCAGTCACAATGGGTAAATGCATAAGGAAGTGTGGGTGGGCGGACAGGTCTTGTTTGGTGGCCAGATTATCATTCAGTACAAGCAAAGTGAGATGTCGTGATAATGCACACTGTTGAAGCCACTTTAAGAGGTATCCAACAACACTGTTGGGGATTCAGCCTCCACGCATAGTGAAGATGCTTTTCATGCACCATTTCTTTCTACATTGTCAGGAGTTGATTGCCATATCCGGAGAAGTGTGTACGATGGGTTTGGCGTTCCTTAGCCTCCAAGTCCTCATTTCACTCGTTGTGAAGAATTGTAGACACAATAGCATAGTTGCTGGCACTTTATAGTGACAAGGAATTAGCCCTGTTGGGACTCTCGTGTGGTTGGGTGGTTGCCTGGTCATGTGGGTGGGTGGGTAGGTGAGTGGGTCGGGTGGGTGAGTGGGTCATTCAGCAGCACTCTGCGTGTGTGACAGCGCCTAATCACTGGAGCATGCAGAGTGCGGTCGGTGGTTAGATGTGAGACTTCGCAGTCAGCCAAAGCAAAGCACGACTTTAGGTGCAGACGCCTGCAGCAAATATGCTAGCTACTAGAAGGAATTAGCAGACCAAGTGACACTCCAATGATATGATTGCTGTTCAAATCAGAAAGCGCTTACGGCCGCCTCGTCTACGCTCAATAAAGTGTGTAGACACTGTAACCGAGAATTGAGAATTGTCGAGTTAGCGCACACTCCACTGACCGACCAGATGTTCAAGAGCAGTCTGTGGAAGTGATCAGATGGGGTTAGTGGGTGCAAAGCATGTACGACAACAACAGCAATCATTGCAAAGCGTGGAAGGTGTGGTAGAATGGGCAGCTTGACAATGGAATCGGCATGTCCAAGCACAACACACGCGCGCACGCACGCACGCACGCACGCACGCAATCAGTGAGAAAAAGGACGAAGTAGTGAAGGCGGATGGCATGCTGGTCTCTGCGACTACAGTGGGTAGAGGAGTGCGTTTACGACCGTGTGCGCACATGCACACGGAACCGACGTGCACAGTCTCTTCGTGTCCTTTTGTCTCGTTCGGTTGGTTGTCATTTCCGCATCAGAGTGGAAGGCGTTACAGAGAGGCACGGAAATTTGTGCAACTTACAACGTGTGTTGACGGTAAAAGCGATGGCCTTGTACATGCCGTCGCAGAAATTCAACGCAGATCTTTATGTGTGTTTTCTTAAGGCAACTTCGAGTCGATGATGCGTGAGTGATGGTGAAATGGACGCTGTTGGCAACCTTCACCGCACATTCTGTCCATGATTCAGCAGCAAATTCTTCTATCTTGACCACTGCTGTGAGATGTTAGCTCAGCTTGTCATCGAGCAGCGAAAGCAGTACCTGGTTGGGGACCCTTTCTACCACGATTTAAAACTTTGCGAGGATGATGGGGAGTACACCAGGAATATGCAACACTCCACAGGACAGGATTTCGATGCATACCACCAACCAGGATTACTAACTCTGTGGTCGTTCACCTTACTCCTAATTGTGGGCAGATCTCACGTCTTGCAGACAAACAAGCTCAGTCAACTGGTTGAACTTGCAATGGAGAAGCGCGAGAAAATCCATCTGACATCGCCACCTTAGCCATCAAGCAGATGGCTGAACCCCATGTATCCACGTCGGACACCCGCGCCACGTTCCAAGATCAAGTGAGCCACACTGTACCTTTCCCTGTCTACTTCCAAATGGCTCTCATTCATTTATGCGAGTCGCAGGCAAAGTTGAGGGATTCTCATGCAGTTTAGTCCTTGATTTGGGTGCAGCCAAATCAATCGTAAGCCCACGAGCTTTGCCAATCCTTCGCAGCATGATTTATGCCTGTCCTTCCTCAATAAAACTGCCCTCAGCAGAAGGGAGGAAGATGGCAGTAACAGAAGAGTTGTCGTTAAAATCGCCACAGGGAAAGAACTGTGGACAGTGCGATTAATTGTATGCCAAGAACTGGCTTGAGACGCGATACTTCATGTTGACGTCCTCCACAACACCAAAGCAACGAATCGATGCATGCCTTTGTTGGACAAAAGCACAAGCATTTGTGGAGGAAAGTCGGAGGCTCAAATTACGCAATTGAGAACATTGATGATGAAATGCATTAACAGGCGAGGACGTAGTGTGGAGACTAGATGCGCCTGAAAGAAGAAGGAAGAGTTAATAGTGAATGATGCATTGAGTGGTGCGTGGCAAAGGGAGGAGTGAGGACTTGGATGGCTTCAGCGGTGAAAGGAAGGATGAGTACGGGTGGAGAGACAAGCAAGTAGGCGAATGAACGTATAAAAACGAATAAACAAAGAGATGCGATAGATGGAAGGTGAGCGTTTACATACAGGCAAGTGTATGGAAGGAAAGGAAATTCTTGAGCTGACCATCACCGCTCAGGCACATTTGACTGGGCATTGCCATTTTCTACGACGATGGTGGCTAAAAAACCCAGACTTTTGAAGAATCCGACGCGTAGCCTTAAAGAGAAGGACTCAAACGGAGACGTTTGGCTATGGGCAATATTTCCCAAGTGAAAAGGACCGAATAAATGTCCAAGCAACTCATGTCGCAAAGTAACACATCAGCCATTCAATCAATGCTTCCATCAACCACTAAGTGTAGACCCCACCATGTGAACCACCACCTGCATCGTTATTTGCAGTGTACAGCACTTTTATCCTTCAAGTGGGATGTAACCGAGCGTGACCAGTCGTAATCTTCAATGCACTACGACAACCAATTTCCCTGAAGGGGAGCGAATCCCATCAAAGCTGCACTCGATTTGTACACATCAATGTTGAAGAAGAAGAAGAAGTTGAACTCCTACAATCCTATTTCTGGCTATCCCTTCCGGACGCACCAACTCTGAAAATGACGTTAAAAGGCATTTTAGCTCAAGACAACATGCTGCGTTGCGATGCACCGCACGACATTTGTCCCTTCGATACTGGAGTTGTATGAGGTGCTGCTGCAGATGTCCAAAGGGATCAGCTACTTGCTTTGGACCGATGGCGGGGTGTATCAATTTTGGTTTACCAAACACCCACAACGTTGCATTTGAACAGTCTCACCTTTGGATTCCCAGGCAGTTCTACTGAGGACGAAAGTAAGATGCGGAGTCTGGTGGCAACTGTCTACAAATCCGCCTCAGAAGCTCGACAAGTGAGAAGAGGGCGGCTTTAACTATCTCACTCAAACACGCGAGATGGATCTTCCCCCATGATCAGCCGATATCATAATTTGGCCCTGGGGATTAATGCGGCATCCGAGACTCCCGGCGTATGCCTTTGCCCAAACACGAATTCATCCCACGTATTCAATCTCAGTTCTCACTTAAAAAGCTCAAATACGATCTTGAAGTGGTCATTATTGCCAGCATTCGTGTGTGTGCTACTGATGTCAATCAATCTTTCCCTGTTTTGCTCGCCACCAGTTGTCACTACACCACTTGTGTCCCCTCAGTGACTTACCGATCAGCAGTGAAATCAGTTGGGTGAGTAGATATGGAACTGACTATAGGCTGTGACTGTGGCTCCACTCAGCACACTGCTTCACTGACACCTCACCACCTGTCCCTTTTGACTGTCCACTAAATTTGTCTTGCTATCAACAAGCTCTTAGCATCTGCAATCACCTTATCGAACCTGACTATGTCGCATCTATCCAACTCCTACTAGCACCACCATCACCTTCAACTTCACCGACCCGTGTGTGAGCAAAACAGCTGGTTACGGGTCACGTTGATGCTTTCTTGTAAAGCTCATGAGTGTGGTGGGGCTGAGAGCATTGAAAGCGTCCAGCCTACTGCACTGGCAATTTTGGCAGGGTTCGCCCACAAGTGCCTGCACAAACGGCAATTCCCCTGTAGTTAATCCCGACAGAGGAGTGAGCCCCTGCTTGCAGAATAGTCACCTGAATTAACGAGCACTTTCACTCCCACAATTCAGGCATCCAGCCAACCAATAGCAACTAACCACCAGAGTTTTCCACATAATGTACATTGCAAAACGTTGTCTAGATTCTAATGAACTGGTTATTTATACACAAAACGGCGAGCTCATCCACTGCAAATGAGAGCAGCTCCATTCTGCTCACCCGTCCAAGGTGCCTGAAGGGTTAAAAAATTCATCAGGCTGGCTTTGAGCAAGAGCAGTGGCTTGATGGATTCAAAACCGCTGAGTTCGGGTCTGAAAATTTGCATTGGTTGCTTGTACTACGCGTCACACCTTTGTGACACTAAACTCAAGCTTCTTTGCCACCACGTAAACGGATAGCCAAAATGTCGAGTGTGTCAAAATGTGAGAACTGGAGCCAAATGATACGACTTGAGTAAAATGTGTCTACTGGAAATGCAAAATCGCTACATGGGAAAGTGGCCTTTTAGATATGTGTGGATGGTACCTTAAAATGGGGTTGACATGGATTTCCTGTTGGGATGATGTCGGTATCACTGCCATTCCAGCTTCCCTTTCCTTCTCTCAGGTCCAATGGAACGCCAGCTCAACGCGATGAAGACGTCAGTGCTGTTCTGTTCTGCTACCTGCACGAATTCCCACATCATGACTCGAAACAAATCATGCAGTCCATGCCAACTCCATCTACAAATACCATGCAAACACACCTAAAAGACCACTTTCTCGTGTTGCAATTTTGTTGTTCCAGCAAACTCTGTTTACTGAGATCATCCCATTTGGATCCACCGTAGCACCTGAACTGCCTATCCTCATATATATCGGTACACGCAGCTCCGTCTTGAGTGCCTATTCTACACCATTTTGCATGTCAACAATCGCTGTCACAATGAGGGAAGATGCCTTCTTGTGGTATGAGAGAGCCCAGAAGTCAGTGCAGCGCAGCGCAGAGCAGAGCAGAGCAGAGCAGAGAGGTGGGGTAGAGAACAACAGTTGCCCATGCCTATTCAGGCAGCACTGGCATTCTTGGCTGCAAGCGTTGTCAAGTCAGACATTGCTTCCGAGGTGTTGACGAGGCTGATGTCGAAGAATATTGGTGAGCGAGGAGCGCTAGCACGAGGTCACATCCACACTGTCTCTTCACCGTCATCATCACTGCAACCGGTGCCGCCGCGAGCAGACAGCTACACATGCCACTGCAGAGTTGAACAATCAGATTGATCACCACATCACCCACTGATGCTGGTGGCACTCTAGCCTCCTCTTTGCACTGCCCCATTCGCAGTATGTACTCGTTGGAATAAACGGTCACCTGAGTTGATACGAGAAGCGTATCTCGTTTCGGAATCGTCGTCGTCCATCAAGGAGGAGGAAATGCGCCCTCAGAAGGAGCTCAATCCTCACTAGTGTGTGCTGCTCATCCAATCAACAGCAATGGAGAACGCCATCCACCTGCAGGTAGAGGAATCGGTAAAGTAAGCAAATGCAAATGCCTCACACACTTCCAAGCAGGTAGCGCACACCTGTCTGCTCAATGTAAGTGTGCTGAGCAGACAGCGTTTGTGCCGTGACTGAGTCGCCCTTAATTGCAAGATAGAAGCGCACTGTGATTGCATGCCTTGTGGACGGCACTTGTGAAGTGTCCTGATTCACAGTGGCTGTAGCTGGGAGACAACTTCCAAGCGTAGTGAGGCCACTCACCTGTGTACATTTCATGACAGCAAAGTCAGCAGTGGTGTGCCAGCCGATCCGACACTCTGGAACACCTGGTATATATATACCTAACTAAGTAGCACTCAGTGCTCAGTGCTAGGCGCGATTCGTTCGACGAACACGATTCTCACCACAGAACCGTCGTCACTTGCCTTCGAGGGAGAAGAGTGATCGCTAAGCCTCCTTAGACCTCATCACTCTGCTCCGTTCATTTCTTCACCAGTGAAGAGTGCTCGCTATCTGCTCTCACTCCACCCGTCACCACACCAAACCTGCTGGATGTTGACGAGGAGAACGACATCCTTCTATCGTTGCGATTTGAGCAGCGAATGCAGCACCGACATCTCCACCGCATGATATCTTGTTTCCAACGGGAAGGAATTGCTTCACGGTAGGGATTTAATAAGTTACATGCACGTCAAGAGTCAAGAAGAGGAGATGAGAGCGCACAGTGCGTTCATCTGCCTGCCAAGCCATTCCATAGCCTGAAACAAGTCACCGTTGTGCTAGTAGTAAAAAGCGATCTCAAGAACTTCTCGACTGCCGGCCGGTAGAGTAACCGCTGCTAGAAGGGAGAAAGGCGCTCTCTGAAACGCCATAACCCTCATCACTGCATCTCGTTTATCGCGTTACCAATGAGAAGCGCTCATTGCATGTTCTCATTCTACTCGTTGTAAGGACATTAAGACATCCATACCCTCCTTGGAACCCTCTTCCTTAATGAGGATTTAGTTCGTTGTCAAGTGTCATTAGCAAGCAATCATGGTGCGCCACGTTTGTTGCACAGTATGCTACTAGCATTTGGGCTACAGGAAGAGGGCAGCTGACTTGCTCTAGGCCTCTCGTGAACCACTCAAGCCCTCTAAGGCAGGCTGACAAGAGACACACGTCGAGCTTGTTGCAGGCTTGACTGACTGCAAGACCAAATCACAACATGCATTAATTAAGAAAACATTATTTTCACGCTTGGATTCGCCTCACCACGTCGAGGTATGGGCCCGATTAAAGCTCTTTGTTAGTCGGTGTGCCAGTCAGTCGTCCAACAATTCGGATGGTAGCTATTCAAATCGCAGTGTCGCTGACTGACCTAGTAGTAGATGATCGAGAGCGGGAGGTACCCACAGAACAGCCAAACAGTATGGGTGGTAAGCTTTTGGTGAACGTATGTGCTAAGCAGCCGATTCACCTGGAGCCACAGTCACTTCTAGTATTCACTTCGTCGCAGAAATGGCCAATCATTTGGTCTGCTGGAATTCTTACAGTCTCAGAGATCATAGACACGGTGGTATAGTTGCTGGCACCTCGCCATGCCATGAGATTAGTCGTGTTAGGGCCTTTTAACAGTTGAATGATTACTTGTCAGGTGAATGGGTGGGCTAACCAGGAGCACTTGACGTGTGTGTAGAACATGCTGAGCTCAAGCGGTGGTGTGGTGTGAGGCGTTATGAATAGGCTGGGCAAGGCAGGACTCCAGGTCGAGGTGGATGAGGTGAAAATTTAGCTACAGAAAGGAGCTAGAATGTCAAGTGGTATTGCACTGATGAAATGGTGCCCAGATCGGAGATTATTCACCGTGTCAGCAACTGTACCGCCTCGTCTGCGTCCAGTGGGAGTGGATGCACCACTCCGAGGGTTGAAAACTCTAGATGCGGCTTACACCTCACAAGCTGAAGGTGTATCTTTCCTGAGGGTAGGCTTCCTTAGGCTCTGTTCTACCAGTTTTCTACACAGGCACTTTGGGTCAGCTAAAGGAGGCATCTTTGTAACTGCATCCACCCACGTTGCATTGCAGGACACCAATCATTCAAGAGCAATCCCACTACGACTGGGAAAACCATTCTCGATGTTAAACCAGAAACACGCAAGGCTGTAATAAAAGCGAAAGTGTGGATCCCTCATGTTCCGTTCATTTCCTCCGTGGCTGCACATCACTCACGACAACTAACAGGTCCAGAGATGCTGATGTGGTCCATGCTAGAGGGTACTCCGGAGGCTATGCACAGACCTACCCACTGTTTGCCTTCTAAGCTTATTCGATCAGATGCTGCCATCTCCTTCAGATTTTCAGGACTACATTTGTCTAAATTCTGACCCACAGTCACTCACACACATTCGATTGACACTAGTTAACTGAATCTGCTAATCGCCTTTCCCTCTTCCTCCAAATAGCCAATGCCGAAGTGCCCTCCACGCTGTTCTGCATTGAATAGCACACCGTTCAGCAGCTCTTCCGCCTAGCATCAGCGGTGCAACACGACAAGGCACTGGAAATACACGGGAAGAGCAAAGTCACAGTGTCAATTCACACGTTTTCCCTTTGCTCAGCTAATGCACACGCTTCCAGCGCTCTCGACAACCGACACACTAATTGTCGAGGTCTGATCCCTCTTATACAACACCTCCTCAGGCAGCTAGACGATGACTATTGCATCTTCCCCCACCACTCAATGAAGCAGCATAATTCCGCCGATGCAGAATGTTCCATGCCTGCTCCTAACCCACTCGTTGTAGTGGAATAAAAGCTGTGGAGGAAAGTGTGGGAGAGAATGCGCGAATGCAATCACGAAAACCAGCAAACTCACTAAGATGAGTGGTTAAAGAAGGCTTCAACTCCTCCTTAGTAGTATTATGCTGAGCACGTCTGAGTGATGGAGGTTATGTGGTGTCCAGAGCACCTTCTCTCAATGGCGAATGACGACGATTGCGCAGCTAGACCGGTGCTCACTCCGCAGGATAGGTATTCCAATGCATACCACCAACCAGATTACCAACTGTGGTCGTTCAGAAACGGCAGTGCGTGTTGGCGAACTCGGACCACAACTCGGTTCTTCCCATTGCACAACACCACAGGTGTACCTGCTGCCACGCATTTGCTCTCAGTGTGAATAGTTCGTGTCGTGAGTGCACAGCACCACGTCCGCCATAGCCTTCAGCAATGCAAGCTTGACTTCCTTTGGATAAAAGCAGCAAAGATGAATGGGTGTGCGACCCCAACGTTCAAGTAAGGACAGTTAGCTGGTGGCATAGCTGACTTCACTGCATGAACGCGCGTCATCCATGAAGCGTGTTTTACAGTCCTCTCGTGACTCCTGTTGAAGTGTACTCCACCGAGACTATAAAATGGCCCAGGCACGGCGGCTAGATGTAAGAGAGGACGTGAGAGCTACATGGAGAGGCTGATTTCCATGCAAATGAATGTGTGTTGCGACTCACTGATTACCTCGAAGCCTTGCACCAACAATCGTGGAAATGACGGTTTGTTTATATGGGTCAATTGATGCGCCAGTTGCTCTCCGTCTCGATATGCTTCATTTGAAAAGCAAGTGTCCTGTCAGAATGTCAATGAAGACGAATATTGAGAGAAGTTTACAACGTTGGCATACAAGTCGTTGTTCGTTGGTATGATGCTCTGCAATTTGCTCTGCTTGTGGGAGTCATGGTCAAGGTGTTATCTCCAATGATCGGTCAATCCAATTTTGATGGTTGTCCTTGCGCCAAATAAAATCCCAAAGAATCTACTTTTCTTTGCCCAATCCACTTGTCCATTTGATGAATTTCGCAAGCACTGTTCATTTTCGTTCGTTTGTAAAGGAGTCCGGCCTCTTCGTCAGCCACCTTGGCTGGGTAGGTGCTGGAAATCAGTGTTGTTGTCGCCTTCTCCTTCTCCATCCACTTTTGAACCACAGTCATTGCTAACCCGACATGACAAGAGCGGACCGCCCAAAGATGCTGCATGCGACGCGCCATTTAGGAACTGGAAATCATTTCACCCAATTTTCCACCCCATTCTCTCGTGCAATCGATGAAATCCTCAATTGCTGCAAGAAGATCTTGTCTATTAGGAACTCGAGGGCACAATCCTATCCTTCCACAAGACAGGATAGATTTAAACGAATGAACGGCTGCAAAAGAGCGAAGTGAGGGAGTGTGACAGGTTGCGAAAACCTTCCACAGAGGATGTGGATCGCTTTCAAGCCATATCGCTCGTTGGAACTCTACCACTCTACCAGAACCACTCCTCACCATCACTCACTTAGTTCGTGTTCCTTTCTTGTTCTTTTTGCTTTCCAAAAATAAATCGGTGCCTACACCATCCTCTTTGCCGCACTCACAACCAGGAACTTGGACTAATGCAAATCTACACATCGCGAAGAAGCCACTTGCATCGGTCCCGCGCAAAGTTGTTGAGAGCGGTTTGTGACA
>CM010316.2:1887668-1938679 GCA_001923025.3 Taenia multiceps
ACTTGTCTACCCAGTCTGTCACCTGTCAAGCTGACAGGTTGTCAAGCCTTGTCACGCCTCACTGACTGACTTGACAGGTGACAACAATGCACACATGTCAGAGTGTCACTCACTTGTCTACCTGTCAAGCTGTCACCTGTCAAGCTGACAGGTTGTCAAGCCTTGTCACGCCTCACTGACTGACTTGACGTGACAACTATGCACCACATGTCAGAGTGTCACTCACTTGTCTACCTGTCAAGCTGTCACCTGTCAAGCTGACAGGTTGTCAAGCCTTGTCACGCCTCACTGACTGACTTGACAGGTGACAACTATGCACCACATGTCAGAGTGTCACTCACTTGTCTACCTGCAAGCTGTCACCTGTCAAGCTGACAGGTTGTCAAGCCTTGTCACGCCTCACTGACTGACTTGACAGGTGAACACTATGCACCACATGTCAGAGTGTCACTCACTTGTCTACCTGTCAAGCTGTCACCTGTCAAGCTGACAGGTTGTCAAGCCTTGTCACGCCTCACTGACTGACTTGACAGGTGACAACAATGCACCATATGTCAGAGTGTCACTCACTGTCTACTTGTCAAGCTGTCACCTGTCAAGCTGACAGGTTGTCAAGCCTTGTCACGCCTCACTGTGACTTGACAGGTGACAACTATGCACCACATGTCAGAGTGTCACTCACTTGTCTACCTGCAAGCTGTCACCTGTCAAGCTGACAGGTTGTCAAGCCTTGTCACACGCCTCACTGACCCAACGACCGACTCACCGACTGACGAATGACTGACTTGAATAGTACAACAATGCACCACATGCCAGAGTTTTACTCACTCTCCAAGCTGTCCTGCTGTCAAGCTGACAGGTTGTCAAGGCTTGTCACACGCCTCACTGACTGACTTGACAAGTGACAACACTGCACCACATGCCAGAGTGTTACTCACTTCCCAAGCTGTCAAGCTGTCACTGACAGGTTTTCAAGGCTTGTCACACCCTCACTGACCCACACAACGACTGACCGACTGACTGACTGACTTGACATGTGACAACATGCACCACATTCCAGTTGTCACTCACTTTTCTACCTGTCTCGCTGTCACCTGTTCAAGCTGACAGGTTGTCAAGGCTTGTCACGCCTCACTGACTGACTTGACGGTTGACAACTATGCACCACATGTCAGAGTGTCACTCACTTGTCTACCTGTCAAGCTGTCACCTGTCAAGCTGACAGGTTGTCAAGCCTTGTCACGCCTCACTGACTGACTTGACAGGTGACAACTAGCACCACATGTCAGAGTGTCACTCACTTGTCTACCAGTCTCGCTGTCACCTGTCAAGCTGACAGGTTGTCAAGCCTTGTCCGCCTCACTGACTGACTTGACAGGTGACAACTATGCACCACATGTCAGAGTGTCACTCACTTGTCTACGTCAAGCTGTCACCTGTCAAGCTGACAGGTTGTCAAGCCTTGTCACGCCTCACTGACTGACTTGACAGGTGACAACTATGCACCACATGTCAGAGTGTCACTCACTTGTCTACCTGTCAAGCTGTCACCTGTCAAGCTGACAGGTTGTCAAGCCTTGTCACGCCTCACTGACTGACTTGAGACGTGACAACTATGCACCACATGTCAGAGTGTCACTCACTTGTCTACCTTTCAAGCTGTCACCTGTCAAGCTGACAGGTTGTCAAGCCTTGTCACGCCTCACTGACTGACTTGACAGGTGACAACTATGCACCACATGTCAGAGTGTCACTCACTTGTCTACCAGTCTCGCTGTCGCCTGTCAAGCTGACAGGTTGTGTCAAGCCTTGTCACGCCTCACTGACTGACTTGACAGGTGACAACATGCACCACATGTCAGAGTGTCACTCACTTGTCTACCTCTCGCTGTCACCTGTCAAGCTGACAGGTTGTCAAGCCTTGTCACGCCTCACTGACTGACTTGACAGGTGACAACAATGCACCACATGTCAGAGTGTCACTCACTTGTCTACTGTCAAGCTGTCACCTGTCAAGCTGACAGGTTGTCAAGCCTTGTCACGCCTCACTGACTGACTTGACACGTGACAACATGCACCACATGTCAAGTGTCACTCACTTGTCTACCTGTCAAGCTGTCACCTGTCAAGCTGACAGTTCAAGCTTGTCACGCCTCACTGACTGACTTGACAGGTGACAACTATGCACCACATGTCAGAGTGTCACTCACTTGTCTACCAGTCTCGCTGTCACCTGTCAAGCTGACAGGTTGTCAAGCCTTGTCACGCCTCACTGACTGACTTGACAGGTGACAACTATGCACCACATGTCAGAGTGTCACTCACTTGTGTACCTGTCAAGCTGTCACCTGTCAAGCTGACAGGTTGTCAAGCCTTGTCACGCCTCACTGACTGACTTGACAGATGACAAAACTCCACCATATGTCAGAATGTCACTCACTTGTCTACTTGTCAAGCTGTCGACTGTCAAGCTGACAGGTTGTCAAGCATTGTCACGCCTCACTGACTGACTTGACAGGTGACAACTATGCACCACATGTCAGAGTGTCACTCACTTGTCTACCTGGCAAGCTGTCACCTGTCAAGCTGACAGGTTGTCAAGCTTGTCACGCCTCACTGACCCACCGACTGACCGACTCACCGACTACCGAATGACTGACTTGAATAGTGACAACAATGCACCACATGCCAGAGTTTTACTCACTTCCCAAGCTGTCACTGTCAAGCTGACAGGTTGTCAAGCTTGTCACACGCCTCACTGACTGACTTGACAATGACAACACTGCACCACATGCCAGAGTTTACTCACTTCCCAAGCTGTCAAGCTGTCAAGCTGACAGGTTTCAAGGCTTGTCACACGCCTCACTGACCCACACAACGACTGACCGACTGACTGACTGACTTGACAGTGACAACAATGCACCACATTCAGATTGTCACTCACTTTCTACCTGTCTCGCTGTCACCTGTCAAGCTGACAGGTTGTCAAGCCTTGTCACGCCTCACTGACTGACTTGACGGTTGACAACTATGCACAACGTGTCAGAGTGTCACTCACTTGTCTACCTGTCAAGCTGTCACCTGTCAAGCTGACAGGTTGTCAAGCCTTGTCACGCCTCACTGACTGACTTGACAGGTGACAACTATGCACCACATGTCAGAGTGTCACTCACTTGTCTACCTGTCAAGCTGTCACCTGTCAAGCTGACAGGTTGTCAAGCCTTGTCCCGCCTCACTGACTGACTTGACAGGTGACAACTATGCACCACATGTCAGAGTGTCACTCACTTGTCTACCTGTCAAGCTGTCACCTGTCAAGCTGACAGGTTGTCAAGCCTTGTCACGCCTCACTGACTGACTTGACAGGTGACAACTATGCACCACATGTCAGAGTGTCACTCACTTGTCTACCTGTCAAGCTATCACCTGTCAAGCTGACAGGTTGTCAAGCCTTGTCACGCCTCACTGACTGACTTGAGACGTGACAACTATGCACCACATGTCAGAGTGTCACTCACTTGTCTACCTGTCAAGCTGTCACCTGTCAAGCTGACAGGATGTCAAGCCTTGTCACGCCTCACTGACTGACTTGACAGGTGACAACTATGCACCACATGTCAGAGTGTCACTCACTTGTCTACCAGTCTCGCTGTCGCCTGTCAAGCTGACAGGTTGTCAAGCCTTGTCACGCCTCACTGACTGACTTGACAGGTGACAACTATGCACCACATGTCAGAGTGTCACTCACTTGTCTACCTGTCAAGCTGTCACCTGTCAAGCTGACAGGTTGTCAAGCCTTGTCACGCCTCACTGACTGACTTGACAGGTGACAACTATGCACCACATGTCAGAGTGTCACTCACTTGTCTACCTGTCTCGCTGTCACCTGTCAAGCTGACAGGTTGTCAAGCCTTGTCACGCCTCACTGACTGACTTGACAGGTGACAACAATGCACCACATGTCAGAGTGTCACTCACTTGTCTACCTGTCAAGCTGTCACCTGTCAAGCTGACAGGTTGTCAAGCCTTGTCACGCCTCACTGACTGACTTGACAGGTGACAACTATGCACCACATGTCAGAGTGTCACTCACTTGTCTACCTGTCAAGCTGTCACCTGTCAAGCTGACAGGTTGTCAAGCCTTGTCACGCCTCACTGACTGACTTGACAGGTGACAACTATGCACCACATGTCAGAGTGTCACTCACTTGTCTACCAGTCTCGCTGTCGCCTGTCAAGCTGACAGGTTGTCAAGCCTTGTCACGCCTCACTGACTGACTTGACAGGTGACAACTATGCACCACATGTCAGAGTGTCACTCACTTGTGTACCTGTCAAGCTGTCACCTGTCAAGCTGACAGGTTGTCAAGCCTTGTCACGCCTCACTGACTGACTTGACAGATGACAACAATCCACCATATGTCAGAATGTCACTCACTAGTCTACTTGTCAAGCTGTCGACTGTCAAGCTGGCCGGTTGTCAAGCCTTGTCACGCCTCACTGACTGACTTGACAGGTGACAACTATGCACCACATGTCAGAGTGTCACTCACTTGTCTACCTGGCAAGCTGTCACCTGTCAAGCTGACAGGTTGTCAAGCCTTGTCACACGCCTCACTGACCCCCAACGACTGACCGACCACCGACTGACCGAATGACTGACTTGAATAGTGACAACAATGCACCACATGCCAGAGTTTTACTCACTCCCAAGCTGTCCTGCTGTCAAGCTGACAGGTTGTCAAGCTTGTCACACGCCTCACTGACTGACTTGACAAGTGACAACACTGCACCACATGCCAGAGTGTTACTCACTTCCCAAGCTGTCAAGCTGTCAAGCTGACAGGTTTTCAAGGCTTGTCACACGCCTCACTGACCCACACAACGACTGACCGACTGACTGACTGACTTGACATGTGACAACAATGCACCACATTCCAGATTGTCACTCACTTTTCTACCTGTCTCGCTGTCACCTGTCAAGCTGACAGGTTGTCAAGGCTTGTCACGCCTCACTGACTGACTTGACGGTTGACAACTATGCACCACATGTCAGAGTGTCACTCACTTGTCTACCTGTCAAGCTGTCACCTGTCAAGCTGACAGGTTGTCAAGCCTTGTCACGCCTCACTGACTGACTTGACAGGTGACAACTATGCACCACATGTCAGAGTGTCACTCACTTGTCTACCAGTCTCGCTGTCACCTGTCAAGCTGACAGGTTGTCAAGCCTTGTCCCGCCTCACTGACTGACTTGACAGGTGACAACTATGCACCACATGTCAGAGTGTCACTCACTTGTCTACCTGTCAAGCTGTCACCTGTCAAGCTGACAGGTTGTCAAGCCTTGTCACGCCTCACTGACTGACTTGACAGGTGACAACTATGCACCACATGTCAGAGTGTCACTCACTTGTCTACCAGTCTCGCTGTCGCCTGTCAAGCTGACAGGTTGTCAAGCCTTGTCACGCCTCACTGACTGACTTGACAGGTGACAACTATGCACCACATGTCAGAGTGTCACTCACTTGTCTACCTGTCAAGCTGTCACCTGTCAAGCTGACAGGTTGTCAAGCCTTGTCACGCCTCACTGACTGACTTGACAGGTGACAACTATGCACCACATGTCAGAGTGTCACTCACTTGTCTACCAGTCTCGCTGTCGCCTGTCAAGCTGACAGGTTGTCAAGCCTTGTCACGCCTCACTGACTGACTTGACAGGTGACAACTATGCACCACATGTCAGAGTGTCACTCACTTGTCTACCAGTCTCGCTGTCGCCTGTCAAGCTGACAGGTTGTCAAGCCTTGACACGCCTCACTGACTGACTTGACAGGTGACAACAATGCACCACATGTCAGAGTGTCACTCACTTGTCTACCTGTCAAGCTGTCACCTGTCAAGCTGACAGGTTGTCAAGCCTTGTCACGCCTCACTGACTGACTTGAGACGTGACAACTATGCACCACATGTCAGAGTGTCACTCACTTGTCTACCTGTCAAGCTGTCACCTGTCAAGCTGACAGGATGTCAAGCCTTGTCACGCCTCACTGACTGACTTGACAGGTGACAACTATGCACCACATGTCAGAGTGTCACTCACTTGTCTACCAGTCTCGCTGTCGCCTGTCAAGCTGACAGGTTGTCAAGCCTTGTCACGCCTCACTGACTGACTTGACAGGTGACAACTATGCACCACATGTCAGAGTGTCACTCACTTGTGTACCTTCAGCTGTCACCTGTCAAGCTGACAGGTTGTCAAGCCTTGTCACGCCTCACTGACTGACTTGACAGATGACACAATCCACCATATCAGAATGTCACTCACTAGTCTACTTGTCAAGCTGTCGACTGTCAAGCTGACAGGTTCAAGCATTGTCACGCCTCACTGACTGACTTGACAGGTGACAACTATGCACCACATGTCAGAGTGTCACTCACTTGTCTACCTGGCAAGCTGTCACCTGTCAAGCTGACAGGTTGTCAAGCCTTGTCACACCCTCACTGACCCACCCAACGACTGACCGACTCACCGACTGACCGAATGACTGACTTGAATAGTGACAACAATGCACCACATGCCAGAGTTTTACTCACTCCCAAGCTGTCAAGCTGTCAAGCTGACAGGTTGTCAAGGCTTGTCACACGCCTCACTGACTGACTTGACAAGTGACAACACTGCAACCACATGCCAGAGTGTTACTCACTACCCTGTCAGGCTGTCAAGCTGACAGGTTTCAAGGCTTGTCACACGCCTCACTGACCCACACAACGACTGACGACTGACTGACTGACTTGACATGTGACAACAATGCACCACATTCCAGATTGTCACTCACTTTTCTACCTGTCTCGCTGTCACCTGTCAAGCTGACAGGTTGTCAAGCCTTGTCACGCCTCACTGACTGACTTGACGGTTGACAACTATGCACCACATGTCAGAGTGTCACTCACTTGTCTACCTGTCAAGCTGTCACCTGACAAGCTGGCCGGATGTTAAGCCTTGCCACGCCTCACTGACTGACTTGACAGGTGACAACTATGCACCACATGTCAGAGTGTCACTCACTTGTCTACCTGTCAAGCTGTCAACTGTCATGCTGACAGGTTGTCAAGCCTTGTCCCGCCTCACTGACTGACTTGACAGGTGACAACTATGCACCACATGTCAGAGTGTCACTCACTTGTCTACCAGTCTCGCTGTCGCCTGTCAAGCTGACAGGTTGTCAAGCCTTGTCACGCCTCACTGACTGACTTGACAGGTGACAACTATGCACCACATGTCAGAGTGTCACTCACTTGTGTACCTGTCAAGCTGTCACCTGTCAAGCTGACAGGTTGTCAAGCCTTGTCACGCCTCACTGACTGACTTGACAGATGACAACAATCCACCATATGTCAGAATGTCACTCACTAGTCTACTTGTCAAGCTGTCGACTGTCAAGCTGGCCGGTTGTCAAGCCTTGTCACGCCTCACTGACTGACTTGACAGGTGACAACTATGCACCACATGTCAGAGTGTCACTCACTTGTCTACCTGGCAAGCTGTCACCTGTCAAGCTGACAGGTTGTCAAGCCTTGTCACACGCCTCACTGACCCACCCAACGACTGACCGACTCACCGACTGACCGAATGACTGACTTGAATAGTGACAACAATGCACCACATGCCAGAGTTTACTCACTTCCCAAGCTGTCCTGCTGTCAAGCTGACAGGTTGTCAAGGCTTGTCACACGCCTCACTGACTGACTTGACAAGTGACAACACTGCACCACATGCCAGAGTGTTACTCACTTCCCAAGCTGTCAAGCTGTCAAGCTGACAGGTTTTCAAGGTTGTCACACGCCTCACTGACCCACACAACGACTGACCGACTGACTGACTGACTTGACATGTGACAACAATGCACCACATTCCAGATTGTCACTCACTTTTCTACCTGTCTCGCTGTCACCTGTCAAGCTGACAGGTTGTCAAGGCTTGTCACGCCTCACTGACGGACTTGACGGTTGACAACTATGCACCACATGTCAGAGTGTCACTCACTTGTCTACCTGTCAAGCTGTCACCTGTCAAGCTGACAGGTTGTCAAGCCTTGTCACGCCTCACTGACTGACTTGACAGGTGACAACTATGCACCACATGTCAGAGTGTCACTCACTTGTCTACCAGTCTCGCTGTCACCTGTCAAGCTGACAGGTTGTCAAGCCTTGTCCCGCCTCACTGACTGACTTGACAGGTGACAACTATGCACCACATGTCAGAGTGTCACTCACTTGTCTACCTGTCAAGCTGTCACCTGTCAAGCTGACAGGTTGTCAAGCCTTGTCACGCCTCACTGACTGACTTGACAGGTGACAACTATGCACCACATGTCAGAGTGTCACTCACTTGTCTACCTGTCAAGCTGTCACCTGTCAAGCTGACAGGTTGTCAAGCCTTGTCCCGCCTCACTGACTGACTTGACAGGTGACAACTATGCACCACATGTCAGAGTGTCACTCACTTGTCTACCTGTCAAGCTGTCACCTGTCAAGCTGACAGGTTGTCAAGCCTTGTCACGCCTCACTGACTGACTTGACAGGTGACAACTATGCACCACATGTCAGAGTGTCACTCACTTGTCTACCAGTCTCGCTGTCGCCTGTCAAGCTGACAGGTTGTCAAGCCTTGTCACGCCTCACTGACTGACTTGACAGGTGACAACTATGCACCACATGTCAGAGTGTCACTCACTTGTCTACCAGTCTCGCTGTCGCCTGTCAAGCTGACAGGTTGTCAAGCCTTGACACGCCTCACTGACTGACTTGACAGGTGACAACAATGCACCACATGTCAGAGTGTCACTCACTTGTCTACCTGTCAAGCTGTCACCTGTCAAGCTGACAGGTTGTCAAGCCTTGTCACGCCTCACTGACTGACTTGAGACGTGACAACTATGCACCACATGTCAGAGTGTCACTCACTTGTCTACCTGTCAAGCTGTCACCTGTCAAGCTGACAGGATGTCAAGCCTTGTCACGCCTCACTGACTGACTTGACAGGTGACAACTATGGCACCACATGTCAGAGTGTCACTCACTTGTCTACCAGTCTCGCTGTCGCCTGTCAAGCTGACAGGTTGTCAAGCCTTGTCACGCCTCACTGACTGACTTGACAGGTGACAACTATGCACCACATGTCAGAGTGTCACTCACTTGTACCTGTCAAGCTGTCACCTGTCAATGACAGGTTGTCAAGCCTTGTCACGCCTCACTGACTGACTTGACAGATGACAACAATCCACCATATGTCAGAATGTCACTCACTAGTCTACTTGTCAAGCTGTCGACTGTCAAGCTGACAGGTTGTCAAGCATTGTCACGCCTCACTGACTGACTTGACAGGTGACAACTATGCACCACATGTCAGAGTGTCACTCACTTGTCTACCTGGCAAGCTGTCACCTGTCAAGCTGACAGGTTGTCAAGCCTTGTCACACGCCTCACTGACCCACCCAACGACTGACCGACTCACCGACTGACCGAATGACTGACTTGAATAGTGACAACAATGCACCACATGCCAGAGTTTTACTCACTTCCCAAGCTGTCAAGCTGTCAAGCTGACAGGTTTTCAAGGCTTGTCACACGCCTCACTGACTGACTTGACAAGTGACAACACTGCACCACATGCCAGAGTGTTACTCACTACCCAAGCTGTCAGGCTGTCAAGCTGACAGGTTTTCAAGGCTTGTCACACGCCTCACTGACCCACACAACGACTGACCGACTGACTGACTGACTTGACATGTGACAACAATGCACCACATTCCAGATTGTCACTCACTTTTCTACCTGTCTCGCTGTCACCTGTCAAGCTGACAGGTTGTCAAGCCTTGTCACGCCTCACTGACTGACTTGACGGTTGACAACTATGCACCACATGTCAGAGTGTCACTCACTTGTCTACCTGTCAAGCTGTCACCTGACAAGCTGGCCGGATGTTAAGCCTTGCCACGCCTCACTGACTGACTTGACAGGTGACAACTATGCACCACATGTCAGAGTGTCACTCACTTGTCTACCTGTCAAGCTGTCAACTGTCATGCTGACAGGTTGTCAAGCCTTGTCCGCCTCACTGACTGACTTGACAGGTGACAACTATGCACCACATGTCAGAGTGTCACTCACTTGTCTACCAGTCTCGCTGTCGCCTGTCAAGCTGACAGGTTGTCAAGCCTTGTCACGCCTCACTGACTGACTTGACAGGTGACAACTATGCACCACATGTCAGAGTGTCACTCACTTGTCTACCTGGCAAGCTGTCACCTGTCAAGCTGACAGGTTGTCAAGCCTTGTCACACGCCTCACTGACCCACCCAACGACTGACCGACTCACCGACTGACCGAATGACTGACTTGAATAGTGACAACAATGCACCACATGCCAGAGTTTTACTCACTTCCCAAGCTGTCAAGCTGTCAAGCTGACAGGTTGTCAAGGCTTGTCACACGCCTCACTGACTGACTTGACAAGTGACAACACTGCACCACATGCCAGAGTGTTACTCACTTCCCAAGCTGTCAAGCTGTCAAGCTGACAGGTTTTCAAGGCTTGTCACACGCCTCACTGACCCACACAACGACTGACCGACTGACTGACTGACTTGACATGTGACAACAATGCACCACATTCCAGATTGTCACTCACTTTTCTACCTGTCTCGCTGTCACCTGTCAAGCTGACAGGTTGTCAAGGCTTGTCACGCCTCACTGACTGACTTGACGGTTGACAACTATGCACCACATGTCAGAGTGTCACTCACTTGTCTACCAGTCTCGCTGTCGCCTGTCAAGCTGACAGGTTGTCAAGCCTTGTCACGCCTCACTGACTGACTTGACAGGTGACAACTATGCACCACATGTCAGAGTGTCACTCACTTGTCTACCAGTCTCGCTGTCGCCTGTCAAGCTGACAGGATGTCAAGCCTTGTCACGCCTCACTGACTGACTTGACGGTTGACAACTATGCACAACATGTCAGAGTGTCACTCACTTGTCTACCTGTCAAGCTGTCACCTGACAAGCTGGCCGGTTGTTAAGCCTTGCCACGCCTCACTGACTGACTTGACAGGTGACAATTATGCACCACATGTCAGAGTGTCACTCACTTGTCTACCTGTCAAGCTGTCACCTGACAAGCTGGCCGGTTGTTAAGCCTTGCCACGCCTCACTGACTGACTTGACAGGTGACAACTATGCACCACATGTCAGAGTGTCACTCACTTGTCTACCTGGCAAGCTGTCACCTGTCAAGCTGACAGGTTGTCAAGCCTTGTCACACGCCTCACTGACCCACCCAACGACTGCCCGACTCACCGACTGACCGAATGACTGACTTGACTTGTGACAACAATGCACCACATGCCAGAGTTTTACTCACTTCCCAAGCTGTCAAGCTGTCAAGCTGACAGGTTGTCAAGGTTTGTCACACGCCTCACTGACTGACTTGACAAGTGACAACACTGCACCACATGCCAGAGTGTTACTCACTTCCCAAGCTGTCAAGCTGTCAAGCTGACAGGTTTTCAAGGCTTGTCACACGCCTCACTGACCCACACAACGACCGACCGACTGACTGACTGACTTGACATGTGACAACAATGCACCACATTCCAGATTGTCACTCACTTTTCTACCTGTCTCGCTGTCACCTGTCAAGCTGACAGGTTGTCAAGCCTTGTCACGCCTCACTGACTGACTTGACGGTTGACAACTATGCACAACATGTCAGAGTGTCACTCACTTGTCTACCTGTCAAGCTGTCACCTGACAAGCTGGCCGGTTGTTAAGCCTTGCCACGCCTCACTGACTGACTTGACAGGTGACAACTATGCACCACATGTCAGAGTGTCACTCACTTGTCTACCTGTCAAGCTGTCACCTGTCAAGCTGACAGGTTGTCAAGCCTTGTCCCGCCTCACTGACTGACTTGACAGGTGACAACTATGCGCCATATGTCAGAGTGTCACTCACTTGTCTATCAGTATCGCTGACGCCTATCAAGCTGACAGGTTGTCAAGGCTTGTCACACGCCTCACTGACTGACTTGACAAGTGACAACACTGCACCACCTGTCAGAGTGTCACTCACTTGTCTACCTGGCAAGCTGTCACCTGTCAAGCTGACAGGTTGTCAAGCCTTGTCACGCCTCACTGACTGACTTGACAGGTGACAACTATGCACCACATGTCAGAGTGTCACTCACTTGTCTACCAGTCTCGCTGTCGCCTGTCAAGCTGACAGGTTTGTCAAGCCTTGTCACCCCTCACTGACTGACTTGACAGGTGACAACTATGCACCACATGTCAGAGTGTCACTCACTTGTCTACCAGTCTCGCTGTGGCCTGTCAAGCTGACAGGTTGTCAAGCCTTGTCACGCCTCACTGACTGACTTGACAGGTGACAACTATGCACCACATGTCAGAGTGTCACTCACTTGTCTACCTGTCAAGCTGTCACCTGACAAGCTGGCCGGTTGTTAAGCCTTGCCACGCCTCACTGACTGACTTGACAGGTGACAACTATGCACCACATGTCAGAGTGTCACTCACTTGTCTACCTGGCAAGCTGTCACCTGTCAAGCTGACAGGTTGTCAAGCCTTGTCACACGCCTCACTGACCCCCAACGACTGACCGACTCACCGACTGACCGAATGACTGACTTGACTAGTGACAACAATGCACCACATGCCAGAGTTTTACTCACTTCCCAAGCTGTCAAGCTGTCAAGCTGACAGGTTGTCAAGTTTGTCACACGCCTCACTGACTGACTTGACAGTGACAACACTGCACCACATGCAGAGTGTTACTCACTTCCCAAGCTGTCAAGCTGTCAAGCTGACAGGTTTTCAAGGCTTGTCACACGCCACTGACCCACACAACGACCGCCCGACTGACTGACTGACTGACATGTGACAACAATGCACCACATTCCAGATTGTCACTCACTTTCTACCTGTCTCGCTGTCACCTGTCAAGCTGACAGGTTGTCAAGCCTTGTCACGCCTCACTGACTGACTTGACGGTTGACAACTATGCACAACATGTCAGAGTGTCACTCACTTGTCTACCTGTCAAGCTGTCACCTGACAAGCTGGCCGGTTGTTAAGCCTTGCCACGCCTCACTGACTGACTTGACAGGTGACAACTATGCACCACATGTCAGAGTGTCACTCACTTGTCTACCAGTATCGCTGTCGCCTGTCAAGCTGACAGGTTGTCAAGCCTTGTCACGCCTCACTGACTGACTTGACAGGTGACAACTATGCACCACATGTCAGAGTGTCACTCACTTGTCTACCAGTCTCGCTGTCGCCTGTCAAGCTGACAGGTTGTCAAGCCTTGTCCCGCCTCACTGACTGACTTGACAGGTGACAACAGTGCACCTCATGTTAGAGTGTCACTCACTTGTCTACCTGTCAAGCTGTCACCTGTCAAGCTGACAGGTTGTCAAGCCTTGTCACCCCTCACTGACTGACTTGACAGGTGACAACTATGCACCACATGTCAGAGTGTCACTCACTTGTCTACCAGTCTCGCTGTCGCCTGTCAAGCTGACAGGTTGTCAAGCCTTGTCACGCCTCACTGACTGACTTGACAGGTGACAACTATGCACCACATGTCAGAGTGTCACTCACTTGTCTACCTGTCAAGCTGTCACCTGACAAGCTGGCCGGTTGTTAAGCCTTGCCACGCCTCACTGACTGACTTGAGACGTGACAACAATGCACCACATTCCAGATTGTCACTCACTTGTCTACCTGTCAAGCTGTCACCTGTCATGCTGACAGGTTGTCAAGCCTTGTCCCGCCTCACTGACTGACTTGACAGGTGACAACTATGCACCACATGTCAGAGTGTCACTCACTTGTCTACCTGTCAAGCTGTCACCTGTCAAGCTGACAGGTTGTCAAGCCTTGTCACGCCTCACTGACTGACTTGACAGGTGACAACTATGCACCACATGTCAGAGTGTCACTCACTTGTCTACCTGTCAAGCTGTCACCTGTCATGCTGACAGGTTGTCAAGCCTTGTCACCCCTCACTGACTGACTTGACAGGTGACAACTATGCACCACATGTCAGAGTGTCATCACTTGTCTACCAGTCTCGCTGTCGCCTGTCAAGCTGACAGGTTGTCAAGCCTTTACGCCTCACGACTGATTGACAGTGACAACTATGCACCACATGTCAGAGTGTCACTCACTTGTCTACTGTTCAAGCTGTCAACTATCAAGCTGACAGGTTGTCAAGCTTGTCACGCCTCACTGACTGATTGACAGTGAAAACACTGCACCACCTGTCAGAGTGTCACTCACTTGTCTACCTGGCAAGCTGTCACCTGTCAAGCTGACAGGTTGTCAAGCCTGTCACGCCTCACTGACTGACTTGACAGGTGACAACTATGCACCACATGTCAGGTGTCACTCACTTGTCTACCAGTCTCGCTGTCGCCTGTCAAGCTGACAGGTTGTCAAGCCTTGTCACGCTCACTGACTGACTTGACAGGTGACAACTATGCACCACATGTCAGAGTGTCACTCACTTGTCTACCTGGCAAGCTGTCACCTGTCAAGCTGACAGGTTGTCAAGCCTTGTCGCACGCCTACTGACCCACCCAACGACTGACCGACTCACCGACTGACCGAAGACTGACGAATAGTGACAACAATGCACCACATGCCAGAGTTTTACTCACTTCCCAAGCTGTCAAGCTGTCAAGCTGACAGGTTGTCAAGGTTTGTCACACGCCTCACTGACTGACTTGACAAGTGACAACACTGCACCACATGCCAGAGTGTTACTCATTCCCAAGCTGTCAAGACTGTCAAGCTGACAGGTTTTCAAGGCTTGTCACACGCCTCACTGACCCACACAACGACTGACGACTGACTGACTGACTTGACATGTGACAACAATGCACCACATTCAGATTGTCACTCACTTTCGCTGTCACCTGTCAAGCTGACAGGTTGTCAAGGCTTGTCACGCCTCACTGACTGACTTGACGGTTGACAACTATGCACCACATGTCAGAGTGTCACTCACTTGTCTACCTGTCAAGCTGTCACCTGTCAGCTGACAGGTTGTCAAGCCTTGTCACGCCTCACTGACTGACTTGACAGGTGACAACTATGCACCACAATGTCAGAGTGTCACTCACTTGTCTACCTGTCAAGCTGTCACCTGTCAAGCTGACAGGTTGTCAAGCCTTGTCACGCCTCACTGACTGACTTGACAGGTGACAACTATGCACCACATGTCAGAGTGTCACTCACTTTCTACCAGTCTGCTGTCGCCTGTCAAGCTGACAGGTTGTCAAGCCTTGTCCCGCCTCACTGACTGACTTGACAGGTGACAACAGTGCACCTCATGTTAGAGTGTCACTCTCTTGTCTACCTGTCAATCTGTCACCTGTTAAGCTGACAGGTTGTCAAGCCTTGTCACGCCTCACTGACTGACTTGACAGGTGACAACTATGCACCACATGTCAGAGTGTCACTCACTTGTCTACCTGTCAAGCTGTCACCTGTCAAGCTGACAGGTTGTCAAGCCTTGTCACGCCTCACTGACTGACTTGACAGGTGACAACTATGCACCACATGTCAGAGTGTCACTCACTTGTCTACCAGTCTCGCTGTCGCCTGTCAAGCTGACAGGTTGTCAAGCCTTGTCACGCCTCACTGACTGACTTGACAGATGACAACTATGCACCACATGTCAGAGTGTCACTCACTTGTCTACCTGTCAAGCTGTCGACTGTCAAGCTGACAGGTTGTCAAGCCTTGTCACGCCTCACTGACTGACTTGAGACGTGACAACTATGCACCACATGTCAGAGTGTCACTCACTTGTCTACCTGTCAAGCTGTCGCCTGTCAAGCTGACAGGTTGTCAAGCCTTGTCACGCCTCACTGACTGACTTGACAGGTGACAACTATGCACCACATGTCAGAGTGTCACTCACTTGTCTACCTGTCAAGCTGTCACCTGTCAAGCTGACAGGTTGTCAAGCCTTGTCACGCCTCACTGACTGACTTGACAGATGACAACAATCCACCATATGTCAGAATGTCACTCACTAGTCTACTTGTCAAGCTGTCGACTGTCAAGCTGACAGGTTGTCAAGCATTGTCACGCCTCACTGACTGACTTGACAGGTGACAACTATGCACCACATGTCAGAGTGTCACTCACTTGTCTACCTGGCAAGCTGTCACCTGTCAAGCTGACAGGTTGTCAAGCCTTGTCACACGCCTCACTGACCCACCCAACGACTGACCGACTCACCGACTGACGAATGACTGACTTGATAGTGACAACAATGCACCACATGCCAGAGTTTTACTCACTTCCCAAGCTGTCAAGCTGTCAAGCTGACAGGTTGTCAAGGTTTGTCACACGCCTCACTGACTGACTTGACAAGTGACAACACTGCACCACATGCCAGAGTGTTACTCACTTCCCAAGCTGTCAAGCTGTCAAGCTGACAGGTTTTCAAGGCTTGTCACACGCCTCACTGACCCACACAACGACTGACCGACTGACTGACTGACTTGACATGTACAACAATGCACCACATTCCAGATTGTTCACTCACTTTTCGACCTGTCTCGCTGTCACCTGTCAAGCTGACAGGTTGTCAAGGCTTGTCACGCCTCACTGACTGACTTGACGGTTGACACTATGCACCACATGTCAGAGTGTCACTCATTGTCTACCTGTCAAGCTGTCACCTGTCAAGCTGACAGGTTGTCAAGCCTTGTCACGCCTCACTGACGACTTGACGTGACAACTATGCACCACATGTCAGAGTGTCACTCACTTGTCTACCAGTCTCGCTGTCACCTGTTCAAGCGACAGGATGTCAAGCTTGTCACGCCTCATGACTGACTTGACAGGTGACAACTATGCACAACATGTCAGAGTGTCACTCACTTTCTACCAGTCTCGCTGTCGCCTGTCAAGCTGACAGTTGTCAAGCCTTGTCACGCCTCACTGACTGACTTGACAGGTGACAACTATGCACCACATGTCAGGTGTCACTCACTTGTGTCCTGTCAAGCTGTCACCTGTCAAGCTGACAGGTTGTCAAGCCTTGTCACGCCTCACTGACTGACTTGACGATGACAACAATCCCACCATATGTCAGAATGTCACTCACTAGTCTACTTGTCAAGCTGTCGACTGTCAAGCTGACAGGTTGTCAAGAATTGTCACGCCTCACTGACTGACTTGACAGGTGACAACTATGCACCACATGTCAGAGTGTCACTCACTTGTCTACCTGGCAAGCTGTCACCTGTCAGCTGACAGGTTGTCAAGCCTTGTCACAGCCTCACTGACCCACCCAACGACTGACCGACTCACCGACTGACCGAATGACTGACTTGAATAGTGACAACAATGCACACATGCCAGAGTTTTACTCACTTCCCAAGCTGTCCTGCGTCAAGCTGACAGGTTGTCAAGGCTTGTCACACGCCTCACTGACTGACTGACAAGTGACAACACTGCACCACATGCCAGAGTGTTACTCACTTCCCAAGTGTCAAGCTGTCAAGCTGACAGGTTTTCAAGGCTTGTCACACGCCTCACTGACCCACACAAACGACTGACCGACTGACTGACTGACTTGACAGTGACAACAATGCACCACATTCAGATTGTCACTCACTTTACCTGTCTCGCTGTCACCTGTCAAGCTGACAGGTTGTCAAGCCTTGTCACGCCTCACTGACTTGACGGTTGACAACTATCACAACATGTCAGAGTGTCACTCACTTGTCTACCTCAAGCTGTCACCTGTCAAGCTGACAGGTTGTCAAGCTTGTCACCTCACTGACTGACTTGACGGTGACAACTATGCACCACATGTCAGAGTGTCACTCACTTGTCTACCTGTCAAGCTGTCACCTGTCAAGCTGACAGGTTGTCAAGCCTTGTCCGCCTCACTGACTGACTTGACAGTTGACAACTATGGCACACATGTCAGAGTGTCACTCACTTGTCTACCTGTCAAGCTGTCACCTGTCAAGCTGACAGGTTGTCAAGCCTTGTCACGCTCACTGACTGACTTGACAGGTGGACAACTATGCACACATGTCAGAGTGTCACTCACTTGTCTACCTGTCAAGCTGTCACCTGTCAAGCTGACAGGTTGTCAAGCCTTGTCACGCCTCACTGACGACTTGACAGGTGACAACTATGCACCACATGTCAGAGTGTCACTCACTGTCACTCATCCAGTCTCGCTGTCGCTGTCAAGCTGACAGGTTGTCAAGCCTTGTCACGCCTCACTGACTGACTTGACAGGTGACAACTATGCACCACATGTCAGAGTGTCACTCACTTGTCTACCTGGCAAGCTGTCACCTGTCAAGCTGACAGGTTGTCAAGCCTTGTCACACGCCTCACTGACCCACCCAACGACTGACGACTCACCGACTGACCGAATGTCTGACTTGACTAGTGACAACAATGCACCACATGCCAGAGTTTACTCATTCCAGCTGTCCGCTGTCAAGCTGACAGTTGTCAAGCTGTCACAGGCCCACTGACTGACTTTACAATTGACAACAGTGCACCTCATGCCAGAGTGACTCATTCCCAAGCGGTCTGCTGTCAACTGACAGGTTTTCAAGGCTTGTCACACGCCTCACTGACCCACACAACCACTGACCGACTGACTGACTGACTTGACATGTGACAACAATGCACCACATTCCAGATTGTCACTCACTTTTCTACCTGTCTCGCTTGTCACCTGTCAAGCTGAAAGGTTGTCAAGCCTTGTCACGCTCACTGACTGACTTGACGGTTGACAACTATGCACAACATGTCAGAGTGTCACTCACTTGTCTACCTGTCAAGCTGTCACTGTCAAGCTGACAGGTTGTCAAGCCTTGTCACGCCTCACTGACTGACTTGACAGTGACAATATGCACCACATGTCAGAGTGTCACTCACTTGTCTACCTGTCAAGCTGTCACCTGTCAAGCTGACAGGTTGTCAAGCCTTGTCACGCCTCACTGACTGACTTGAGACGTGAAACTATGCACCACATGTCAGAGTGTCACTCACTTGTCTACCTGTCAAGCTGTCACCTGTCAAGCTGACAGGTTGTCAAGCCTTGTCACGCCTCACTGACTGACTTGACAGGTGACAACTATGCACCACATGTCAGAGTGTCACTCACTTGTCTACCTGTCAAGCTGTCACCTGTCAAACTGACAGGTTGTCAAGCCTTGTCACGCCTCACTGACTGACTTGACAGGTGACAACAGTGCACCTCATGTTAGAGTGTCACTCTCTTGTCTACCTGTCAAGCTGTCACCTGTCAAGCTGACAGGTTGTCAAGCCTTGTCACGCCTCACTGACTGACTTGACAGATGACAACAATCCACCATATGTCAGAATGTCACTCACTAGTCTACTTGTCAAGCTGTCGACTGTCAAGCTGACAGGTTGTCAAGCATTGTCACGCCTCACTGACTGACTTGACAGGTGACAACTATGCACCACATGTCAGAGTGTCACTCACTTGTCTACCTGGCAAGCTGTCACCTGTCAAGCTGACAGGTTGTCAAGCCTTGTCACACGCCTCACTGACCCACCCAACGACTGACCGACTCACCGACTGACCGAATGACTGACTTGAATAGTGACAACAATGCACCACATGCCAGAGTTTTACTCACTTCCCAAGCTGTCCTGCTGTCAAGCTGACAGGTTGTCAAGGCTTGTCACACGCCTCACTGACTGACTTGACAAGTGACAACAGTGCACCTCATGCCAGAGTGTTACTCACTTCCCAAGCTGTCAAGCTGTCAAGCTGACAGGTTTTCAAGGCTTGTCACACGCCTCACTGACCCACACAACGACTGACCGACTGACTGACTGACTTGACATGTGACAACAATGCACCACATTCCAGATTGTCACTCACTTTTCTACCTGTCTCGCTGTCACCTGTCAAGCTGACAGGTTGTCAAGGCTTGTCACGCCTCACTGACTGACTTGACGGTTGACAACTATGCACCACATGTCAGAGTGTCACTCACTTGTCTACCTGTCAAGCTGTCACCTGTCATGCTGACAGGTTGTCAAGCCTTGTCCCGCCTCACTGACTGACTTGACAGGTGACAACTATGCACCACATGTCAGAGTGTCACTCACTTGTCTACCAGTCTCGCTGTCACCTGTGAAGCTGACAGGTTGTCAAGCCTTGTCCCGCCTCACTGACTGACTTGACAGGTGACAACAGTGCACCTCATGTTAGAGTGTCACTCTCTTGTCTACCTGTCAATCTGTCACCTGTTAAGCTGACAGGTTGTCAAGCCTTGTCACGCCTCACTGACTGACTTGACAGGTGACAACTATGCACCACATGTCAGAGTGTCACTCACTTGTCTACCTGGCAAGCTGTCACCTGTCAAGCTGACAGGTTGTCAAGCCTTGTCACGCCTCACTGACTGACTTGACAGGTGACAACAATGCACCACATGTCAGAGTGTCACTCACTTGTCTACCTGGCAAGCTGTCACCTGTCAAGCTGACAGGTTGTCAAGCCTTGTCACGCCTCACTGACTGACTTGACAGGTGACAACTGTGGACCTCATGTTAGAGTGTCACTCACTTGTCTACCTGTCAAGCTGTCACCTGTCAAGCTGACAGGTTGCCAAGCCTTGTCACGCCTCACTGACTGACTTGACAGGTGACAACTATGCACCACATGTCAGAGTGTCACTCACTTGTCTACCTGTCAAGCTGTCACCTGTCAAGCTGACAGGTTGTCAAGCCTTGTCACCCCTCACTGACTGACTTGACAGGTGACAACTATGCACCACATGTCAGAGTGTCACTCACTTGTCTACCTGTCAAGCTGTCGCCTGTCAAGCTGACAGGTTGTCAAGCCTTGTCACGCCTCACTGACTGACTTGACAGGTGACAACTATGCACCACATGTCAGAGTGTCACTCACTTGTCTACCAGTCTCGCTGTCGCCTGTCAAGCTGACAGGTTGTCAAGCCTTGTCACGCCTCACTGACTGACTTGACAGGTGACAACTATGCACCACATGTCAGAGTGTCACTCACTTGTCTACCTGTCAAGCTGTCACCTGTCAAGCTGACAGGTTGTCAAGCCTTGTCACGCCTCACTGACTGACTTGACAGATGACAACAATCCACCATATGTCAGAATGTCACTCACTAGTCTACTTGTCAAGCTGTCGACTGTCAAGCTGACAGGTTGTCAAGCATTGTCACGCCTCACTGACTGACTTGACAGGTGACAACTATGCACCACATGTCAGAGTGTCACTCACTTGTCTACCTGTCAAGCTGTCACCTGTCAAGCTGACAGGTTGTCAAGCCTTGTCACACGCCTCACTGACCCACCCAACGACTGACCGACTCACCGACTGACCGAATGACTGACTTGAATAGTGACAACAATGCACCACATGCCAGAGTTTTACTCACTTCCCAAGCTGTCCTGCTGTCAAGCTGACAGGTTGTCAAGGCTTGTCACACGCCTCACTGACTGACTTGACAAGTGACAACACTGCACCACATGCCAGAGTGTTACTCACTTCCCAAGCTGTCAAGCTGTCAAGCTGACAGGTTTTCAAGGCTTGTCACACGCCTCACTGACCCACACAACGACTGACCGACTGACTGACTGACTTGACATGTGACAACAATGCACCACATTCCAGATTGTCACTCACTTTTCTACCTGTCTCGCTGTCACCTGTCAAGCTGACAGGTTGTCAAGCCTTGTCACGCCTCACTGACTGACTTGACGGTTGACAACTATGCACCACATGTCAGAGTGTCACTCACTTGTCTACCTGTCAAGCTGTCACCTGTCAAGCTGACAGGTTGTCAAGCCTTGTCACGCCTCACTGACTGACTTGACAGGTGACAACTATGCACCACATGTCAGAGTGTCACTCACTTGTCTACCAGTCTCGCTGTCGCCTGTCAAGCTGACAGGATGTCAAGCCTTGTCACGCCTCACTGACTGACTTGACAGGTGACAACTATGCACCACATGTCAGAGTGTCACTCACTTGTCTACCTGGCAAGCTGTCACCTGTCAAGCTGACAGGTTGTCAAGCCTTGTCACACGCCTCACTGACCCACCCAACGACTGACCGACTCACCGACTGACCGAATGTCTGACTTGACTAGTGACAACAATGCACCACATGCCAGAGTTTTACTCACTTCCCAAGCTGTCCTGCTGTCAAGCTGACAGTTTGTCAAGGCTTGTCACAGGCCTCACTGACTGACTTTACAATTGACAACAGTGCACCTCATGCCAGAGTGTTACTCACTTCCCAAGCTGTCCTGCTGTCAAGCTGACAGGTTGTCAAGCCTTGCCACGCCTCAATGACTGACTTGAGAGGTGACAACTATGCACCACATGTCAGAGTGTCACTCACTTGTCTACCTGTCAAGCTGTCACCTGTCAAGCTGACAGGTTGTCAAGCCTTGTCACGCCTCACTGACTGACTTGACAGATGACAACCATCCAACATATGTCAGAGTGTCACTCACTAGTCTACTTGTCAAGCTGTCGACTGTCAAGCTGACAGGTTGTCAAGCCTTGTCACGCCTCACTGACTGACTTGACAGGTGACAACTATGCGCCACATGTCAGAGTGTCACTCACTTGTCTACCAGTCTCGCTGTCGCCTGTCAAGCTGACAGGTTGTCAAGCCTTGTCACGCCTCACTGACTGACTTGACAGGTGACAACCATCCAACATATGTCAGAGTGTCACTCACTAGTCTACTTGTCAAGCTGTCGACTGTCAAGCTGACAGGTTGTCAAGCCTGGTCACGCCTCACTGACTGAATTGACAGGTGACAACTATGCACCACATGTCAGAGTGTCACTCACTTTTCTACCTGTCAATCTGTCGCCTGTCAAGCTGACAGGTTGTCAAGCCTTGTCACGCCTCACTGACTGACTTGGCAGGTGACAACTATGCACCACATGTCAGAGTGTTACTCACTTGTCTACCTGTCAAGCTGTCACCTGTCAAGCTGACAGGTTGTCAAGCCTTGTCACGCCTCACTGACTGACTTGACAGGTGACAACTATGCACCACATGTCAGAGTGTCACTCACTTGTCTACCTGTCAAGCTGACAGGTTGTCAAGCCTTGTCACATCTCACTGAGTGAATTGACAGTTGACAACAATGCACCACATGCCAGAGTGTCACTCACTTCTCAAGCTGTTAAGCTGTCAACTGACAGTTTGTCAAATCTTGTCACACGCCTCACTAACCCACCCAACGACTGACCGACTGACTGACTAACTTGACAAGTGACAACAATGCACCACATGCCAGAGTGTCACTCACTTCACAAGCAGTCAAGCTGTCAAGCTAACAGGTTTTTAAGGCTTTTCACTCGCCTCACTGACCCACCCACCTACTGACCGATTCACCGACTGACTGACTTGACAAGTGACAACAATGCACCACATGCCAGAGTGTCACTCACTTCTAAAGCTGTCAAGCTGTCAAGCTGTCAGGTTATCAAGGCTTGTCACACGCATCACTGACCCACTGACCGACTGACCGACTGACCGACAGACCGACTGACCGACTGACTTGACAAGTGACAATAATGCACCACTAGCCAGAGTGTCACTCACTTCACAAGCAGTCAAGCTGTCAAGCTAACAGGTTTTTAAGGCTTTTCACTCGCCTCACTGACCCACCCACCTACTGACCGATTCACCGACTGACTGACTTGACAAGTGACAACAATGCACCACATGCCAGAGTGTCACTCACTTCTAAAGCTGTCAAGCTGTCAAGCTGTCAGGTTATCAAGGCTTGTCACACGCATCACTGACCCACTGACCGACTGACCGACTGACCGACAGACCGACTGACCGACTGACTTGACAAGTGACAACAATGCACTACATGCCAGAGTGTCACTCACTTCACAAGCTGTCAAGCTGTCAAGCTGACAGGTTGTCAAGGCTTGTCACACGCCTCAATGACTCACCAACCGACTGACCTACTCACCGACTGACCGACTGACCGACTGACCGACTGACTTGACAAGTGACAACAATGCATCAAATGCCAGAGTTTCACTCACTTGTCAATCTGTCAAGCTGAGAGTTTGTCAAGGCTTGTCACACGCCTCACTGTCCCACCCACCGACTGACCGACTGACCGAGTGTCCGACTGACCGACCCACTGACTTGACAAGTGACAACAATGCACCACATGCCAGAGTGTCACTCACTTGTCAAGCTGTCAAGCAGTCAAGGCGACACGTTTTCAAGTCTTGTCACACGCCTCACTGACCCACCCAACGACTGAATGACTCACCGACTGACCGACTGACTGACTGACGTGACAAGTGACAACAATGCACCACATGCCAGAGTGTCACTCACTTCTCAACCTGTCAACCTGTCAAGCTGACAGGTTGTCAAGGCTTGTCACACGCCTCACTGAACCACCCACCGTCTGACCGACTCACCGACTGACCTACTGAGCGACTGACCGATTGACCGACTGACTGACTGACTTGACAAGTGACAATAATGCACCACATGCCAGAGTGTCACTCACTTCTCAAGCTGTCAAGCTGTCAAGCTGACAGGTTGTCAAGGCTTGTCACACGCCTCACTGACCCACCCACAGATTGACGGACTCACAGACTGACCGACTGACCGACTGACCGACTCACTGACTTGACAAGTGACAACAATGCACCACATGCCAGAGTGTCAATCACTTCTCAAGCTGTCAAGCTGTGAAGCTGACAGGTTGTCAAGGCTTGTCACACGCATAACTGACCCACCCACCGATTGACATACTGACCGATAGACTGACTGATCGACTGACGGACTTGACAAGTGAAAACAATGCACCACATGCCAGAGTGTCACTCACTTCTCAAGCTGTCAACCTGTCAAGCTGACATGTTGTCAAGGCTTGTCACACGCCTCACTGACCCACCCACCGTCTGACCGACTCTTTGACTGACCGACTGTCCGAATGACTGAGTGACCGACTGACTGACAGACTTGACAAGTGACAATAATGCACCACATGCCAGAGTGTCACTCACTTCACAAGCAGTCAAGCTGTCAAGCTAACAGGTATTTAAGGCTTTTCACTCGCCTCACTGACCCATCCACCTACTGACCGATTCACCGACTGACTGACTTGACAAGTGACAACAATGCACCACATGCCGGAGTGTCACTCACTTCTCAAGCTGTCAAACTCTCAAGCTGACAGTTTTTCAACGCTTGTCACACGACTCACTGACCCACCCACCGACTCAACGACTGACCGACTCACCGACTGACCGACTAACTGACTGACTTGACAAGTGACAACAATGCACCACATGCCAGAGTGTCACTCACTTCTCAAGCTGTCAAGCTGTCAAGCTGACAGGTTGTCAAGGCTTGTCACACGCATCACTGAACCACCCACCGACTGAGAGAGTGACCGATAGACTAACTGACCGACTGACTGACTTGACAAGTGACAACAATGCACCACATGCCAGTGTCACTCACTTCTCAAGCTGTCAAGCTGTCAAGCTGACAGGTTCTCAAGGCTTTACACACGCCTCACTGACACAACCACCGTCTGACGGACTCACCGACTGATCGACAGACCGACTGACCGACTGACTGACTTGACAAGTAACAACAATGCACCACATGCCAGAGTGTCACTCACTTGTCAAGCTGTCAATCTGTCAAGCTGACAGGTTGTCAAGTCTTGTCACTCGCATCACTGAACCACCCAACGACTGACCGACTGACCGACAGAGCGACTGACCGACTGACTGACTGACTTGACAAGTGACAACAATGCACCACATGCCAGAGTGTCACTCACTTCTCAAGCTGTCAAGCTGTCAAGCTGACAGGTTGTCAAGGCTTGTCACAGGCTTCGCTGACCCACCCAACCTCTGACCGACTCACCGACTGACCGTCTGACCGACTGACCGACTGACTGACTGACTTGACAAGTGACAACAATGCACCTCATGCCAGTGTGTCACTCACTTCTCAAGCTGTCAAGCTGTCAAGCTGACAGGTTGTCAAGGCTTGTCAAACGCATCACTGACCCACCCACCGACTGACCGACACACCGACTGACCGACTGACTGACTGACTTGACAAGTGACAACAATGCACCACATGCCAGAGTGTCACTCACTTCGCAAGCTGTCAAGCTGTCAAGCTGTCAGGTTATCAAGGCTTGTCACACGCATCACTGACCCACCCACCGACTGAACCACCCACCGACTGACCCACTGACCGACTGACCCACTGACCGACTGACCGATTGAGTTACTGACTGACTTGACAAGTGACAACAATGCACCACATGCCATAGTGTCAATCACTTCTCAAGCTGTCAAGCTGTCAAGATGACAGGTTCTCAAGGCTTGTCACACGCCTCTCTGACCCACCTACCGTCTGACCGACTCACCGACGGACCGACTGACCGACTGACCGACTGACTGACTGACTTGACAAATGACAACAATGCACCACATGCCAGAGTGTCACTCTCATCTCAACCTGTCACGCTGTGAAGCTGACAGTTTGTCAAGGCTTGACACACGCCTCACTGACCCATACACCGACTGACAGACTGACCGACTGAGTGACTGACTTGACAAGTGACAACAATGCACCACATGCCAGAGTGTCACTCACTTATCAAGCTGTCAATCTGTCAAGCTGACAGGTTGTCAAGTCTTGTCACACGCATCATTGAACCACCCAACGACTGACCGACTGACCGACAGAGCGACTGACCGACTGACTGACTGACTTGACAAGTGACAACAATGCACCACATGCCAGAGTGTCACTCACTTCTCAAGCTGTCAAGCTGTCAAGCTGACAGGTTTTCAAGGCTTGTCACACGCCTCACTGACCCACCCACCCACTGTGCGACTGATCGACTGACCGACTGACTGACTGACTGGACAAGTGACAACAATGCACCTCATGCCAATGTGTCACTCACTTCTCAAGCTGTCAAGCTGACAGGTTGTCAAGGCTTGTCACACGCATCACTGACCCACCCACCGACTGACCGACACACCGACTGACCGACTGACCGACTGACTGACTTGACAAGTGACAACAATGCACCACATGCCAGAGTGTCACTCACTTCGCAAGCTGTCAAGCTGTCAAGCTGTCAGGTTATCAAGGCTTGTCACACGCATCACTGACCCACCCACCGACTGAACCACCCACCGACTGACCCACTGACCGACTGACCGACTGAGTGACTGACTGACTTGACAAGTGACAACAATGCACCACATGGCAGAGTTTCACTCACTTTTCAAGCTGTCAAGCTGTCAAGCCGACAGGTTGTCAAGGCTAGTCACACGCATCACTGAACCACCCACCGACTGACCGACTGTACGACTGACCGACTGACTGACTGACTTGACAAGTGACAACAATGCACCACATGCCAGAGTGTCACTCACTTGTCAAGCTATCAAGCTGTCAAGCTGACAGGTTTTCAAGTCTTGTCACAGGCCTCACTGACCCACCCAACGTTTGACCGACTGACCCTCTGACAGACTGACCGACTGGCTGACTTGACAAGTGACAACAATGCACCACATGCCAGAGTGTCACTCACTTGTCAAGCTGTAAAGCTGTCAAGCTGAGAGGTTATCAAGGCTTGTCACAAGCCTCACTGACCCACCCACCGACTAACCGACTGACCGACAGAGCGACTGACCGACCCATTGACTGAACGACTGACCGACTGACTGACTGACTTGACAAGTAACAAAAATGCACCACATGCCAGAGTGTCACTCACTTCCTAAGCTGTCAAGCTGTCAAGCTGACAGGTTCTGAAGGTTTTTCACACGCCTCACTGACCCACCCAACGACTGACCGCCTGACCGACTGACTGACTGACTGACTTGACAAGTGACAATAATGCACCACATGCCAGAGTGTCACTCACTTCTCAAGCTGTCAAGCTGACAAGCTGACAGGTTGTCAAGGCTTGTTACACGCATCACTGACCCACCCACCGACTGACCGACACACCGACTGACCGACTGACCGACTGACTGACTGACTTGACAAGTGACAACAATGCACCACATGCCAGAGTGTCACTCACTACTCAAGCTGTCAAACTGTCAAGCTGTCAGGTTATCAAGGCTTGTCACACGCATCACTGACCCACCCACCGACTGACGCACTGACCGACTGACCGACTGAGTGACTGACTGACTTGACAAGTGACAACAATGCGCCACATTGCAGAGTGTCACTCACTTTTCAAGCTGTCAAGCTGTCAAGCCGACAGGTTGTCAAGGCTAGTCACACGCATCACTGAACCACCCAACGACTTACCGACTGAACGACGGAACGACTGACCGACTGACTGACTGACTTGACAAGTGACAACAATGCACCACATGCAAGAGTGTCACTCACTTGTCAAGCTATCAAGCTGTCAAGCTGACAGGTTTTCAAGTCTTGTCACACGCCTCACTGACCCACCCACAGACTGACGGACTCACCGACTGACCGAGTGACCGACTGACTTACTTGACAATTGACAACAATGCACCAAATGCCAGAGTGTCACTCACTTGTCAAGCTGTCAAGCTGTCAAGCTGACAGGTTGTCAAGGCTTGTCACGCGCCTCACTGACCCACCTAACGACTGACCGACTGACCGACTGACCGACTGACTGACTGAGTTGACTAGTGACAACATTGCACCGCATGCCAGAGTGTCACTCACTTCTCAAGCTGTCAACCTGTCAAGCTGACAGGTTGTCAAGGCTTTACACACGCCTCACTGACACAACCACCGTCTGACGGACTCACCGACTGATCCACAGACCGACTGACCGACTGACTGACTTGACAAGTAACAACAATGCACCACATGCCAGAGTGTCACTCACTTGTCAAGCTGTCAATCTGTCAAGCTGACAGGTTGTCAAGTCTTGTCACTCGCATCACTGAACCACCCAACGACTGACCGACTGACCGACAGAGCGACTGACCGACTGACTGACTGACTTGACAAGTAACAACAATGCACCACATGCCAGAGTGTCACTCACTTCTCAAGCTGTCAAGCTGTCAAGCTGACAGGTTGTCAAGGCTTGTCACAGGCTTCGCTGACCCACCCACCGACTAACTGCCTGACCGACTGACCGTCTGACCGACTGACCGACTGACTGACTGACTTGACAAGTGACAACAATGCACCTCATGCCAGTGTGTCACTCACTTCTCAAGCTGTCAAGCTGACAGGTTGTCAAGGCTTGTCACAGGCATCACTGACCCACCCACCGACTGACCTACTGACCGAATGACCGTCTGACCGACTGATCGAATCACTGACTTGACAAGTGACAACAATGCACCACATGGCAGAGTGTCACTCACTTGTCAAGCTGTCAAGCTCTCAAGATGACAGGTTTTCAAGTCTAGTCACACGCCTCACTGACCCAATTACCGACTGACCGACTGACCGACTGACCGTCTGACCGACCGACTGACTGACTGACTTGACAAGTGACAACAATGCACCACATGCCAGAGTGTCACTCACTTCTCAAGCTGTCAAGCTGACAGGTTGTCAAGGCTTGTCACACTCCTCACTGACCCACCCACCGACTGACCGACTCACCGACCGACCAACTGACCGACTGACCGACTGACTGACTGACTTGACAAGTAACAAAAATGCACCACATGCCAGAGTGTCACTCACTGCCTAAGCTGTCAAGCTGTCAAGCTGACAGGTTCTGAAGGTTTGTCACACGCCTCACTGACCCACCCAAAGACTGAACGCCTGACCGACTGACTGACTGACTGACTTGACAAGTGACAATAATGCACCACATGCCAGAGTGTCACTCACTTCTCAAGCTGTCAAGCTGACAAGCTGACAGGTTGTCAAGGCTTGTCAAACGCATCACTGACCCACCCAACGACTGACCGACACACCGACTGACCGACTGACTGACTGACTTGACAAGTGACAACAATGCACCACATGCCAGAGTGTCACTCACTTCGCAAGCTGTCAAGCTGTCAAGCTGTCAGGTTATCAAGGCTTGTCACACGCATCACTGACCCACCCACCGACTGACCCACTGACCGACTGACCGATTGAGTTACTGACTGACTTGAAAAGTGACAACAATGCACCACATGCCATAGTGTCAATCACTTCTCAAGCTGTCAAGCTGTCAAGATGACAGGTTCTCAAGGCTTGTCACACGCCTCTCTGACCCACCTACCGTCTGACCGACTCACCGACGGACCCACTGACCGACTGACCAACTGACTGACTGACTTGACAAATGACAACAATGCACCACATGCCAGAGTGTCACTCACATCTCAACCTGTCACGCTGTCAAGCTGACAGTTTGTCAAGGCTTGACACACGCCTCACTGACCCATACACCGACTGACAGACTGACCGACTGAGTGACTGACTTGACAAGTGACAACAATGCACCACATGCCAGAGTGTCACTCACTTGTCAAGCTGTCAATCTGTCAAGCTGACAGGTTGTCAAGTCTTGTCACTCGCATCACTGAACCACCCAACGACTGACCGACTGACCGACAGAGCGACTGACCGACTGACTGACTGACTTGACAAGTAACAACAATGCACCACATGCCAGAGTGTCACTCACTTCTCAAGCTGTCAAGCTGTCAAGCTGACAGGTTGTCAAGGCTTGTCACAGGCTTCGCTGACCCACCCACCGACTAACTGCCTGACCGACTGACCGTCTGACCGACTGACCGACTGACTGACTGACTTGACAAGTGACAACAATGCACCTCATGCCAGTGTGTCACTCACTTCTCAAGCTGTCAAGCTGACAGGTTGTCAAGGCTTGTCACAGGCATCACTGACCCACCCACCGACTGACCTACTGACCGAATGACCGTCTGACCGACTGATCGAATCACTGACTTGACAAGTGACAACAATGCACCACATGGCAGAGTGTCACTCACTTGTCAAGCTGTCAAGCTCTCAAGATGACAGGTTTTCAAGTCTAGTCACACGCCTCACTGACCCAATTACCGACTGACCGACTGACCGACTGACCGTCTGACCGACCGACTGACTGACTGACTTGACAAGTGACAACAATGCACCACATGCCAGAGTGTCACTCACTTCTCAAGCTGTCAAGCTGACAGGTTGTCAAGGCTTGTCACACTCCTCACTGACCCACCCACCGACTGACCGACTCACCGACCGACCAACTGACCGACTGACCGACTGACTGACTGACTTGACAAGTAACAAAATGCACCACATGCCAGAGTGTCACTCACTGCCTAAGCTGTCAAGCTGTCAAGCTGACAGGTTCTGAAGGTTTGTCACACGCCTCACTGACCCACCCAAAGACTGAACGCCTGACCGACTGACTGACTGACTGACTTGACAAGTGACAATAATGCACCACATGCCAGAGTGTCACTCACTTCTCAAGCTGTCAAGCTGACAAGCTGACAGGTTGTCAAGGCTTGTCAAACGCATCACTGACCCACCCAACGACTGACCGACACACCGACTGACCGACTGACTGACTGACTTGACAAGTGACAACAATGCACCACATGCCAGAGTGTCACTCACTTCGCAAGCTGTCAAGCTGTCAAGCTGTCAGGTTATCAAGGCTTGTCACACGCATCACTGACCCACCCACCGACTGACCCACTGACCGACTGACCGATTGAGTTACTGACTGACTTGAAAAGTGACAACAATGCACCACATGCCATAGTGTCAATCACTTCTCAAGCTGTCAAGCTGTCAAGATGACAGGTTCTCAAGGCTTGTCACACGCCTCTCTGACCCACCTACCGTCTGACCGACTCACCGACGGACCCACTGACCGACTGACCAACTGACTGACTGACTTGACAAATGACAACAATGCACCACATGCCAGAGTGTCACTCACATCTCAACCTGTCACGCTGTCAAGCTGACAGTTTGTCAAGGCTTGACACACGCCTCACTGACCCATACACCGACTGACAGACTGACCGACTGAGTGACTGACTTGACAAGTGACAACAATGCACCACATGCCAGAGTGTCACTCACTTATCAAGCTGTCAAATTGTCAAGCTGACAGGTTGTCAAGTCTTGTCACACGCATCATTGAACCACCCAACGACTGACCGACTGACCGACAGAGCGACTGACCGACTGACTGACTGACTTGACAAGTGACAACAATGCACCACATGCCAGAGTGTCACTCACTTCTCAAGCTGTCAAGCTGTCAAGCTGACAGGTTGTCAAGGCTTGTCACAGGCTTCGCTGACCCACCCAACATCTGAACGACTCACCGACTGACCGTCTGACCGACCGACTGACTGACTGACTTGACAAGTGACAACAATGCACCACATGCCAGAGTGTCACTCACTTCTCAAGCTGTCAAGCTGACAGGTTGTCAAGGCTTGTCACACTCCTCACTGACCCACCCACCGACTGACCGACTCACCGACCGACCAACTGACCGACTGACCGACTGACTGACTGACTTGACAAGTAACAAAAATGCACCACATGCCAGAGTGTCACTCACTTCCTAAGCTGTCAAGCTGTCAAGCTGACAGGTTCTGAAGTTTTGTCACACGACTCACTGACCCACTCACCGTCTGACCGACTGACCGACAGAGCGACTGACCGACTGACTGACTGACTTGACAAGTGACAACAATGCACCACATGCCAGAGTGTCACTCACTTCTCAAGCTGTCAAGCTGACAGGTTGTCAAGGCTTGTCACACGCCTCACTGACCCACCCACCGACTGACCGACTGATCGACTGACCGACTGACTGACTGACTTGACAAGTGACAATAATGCACCACATGCCAGAGTGTCACTCACTTCACAAGCAGTCAAGCTGTCAAGCTGACAGGTTGTCAAGGCTTGTCACACGCCTCACTGACCCACCCACCGTCTGACCGACTGACCGACTGACCGAATGACTGACTTGACAAGTGACAACAATGCACCACATGCCAGAGTGTCACTCACTTCTCAAGCTGTCAAGCTGTCAAGCTGACAGGATGTCAAGGCTTGTCACAGGCTTCGCTGACCCACCCAACATCTGAACGACTCACCGACTGACCGTCTGACCGACTGACCGACTGACTTGACAAGTGACAACAATGCACCACATGCCAGAGTGTCACTCACTTCTCAAGCTCTTAAGCTGACAGGTTGTCAAGGCTTGTCACACGCATCACTGACCCACCCACCTACTGACCGACTCACTGACTGACCGTCTGAGCGACTGACCGACTGACTGACTTGACAAGTGACAACAATGCACCACATGCCAGAGTGTCACTCACCTCTCAAGCTGTCAAGCTGTCAAGCTGAGAGGTTGTCAAGGCTTGTCACACGCCACACTGACTCAACCACCGACTGACCTACGGAACGACTGGCCGACAGACCGACTGACTGACTGACTTGACAAGTGATATCAATGCACCACATGCCAGAGTGTCACTCACTTCTCAAGCTGTCAAGCTGTCAATCTGACAGGTTGTCAAGGCTTTTCACACGCCTCACTGACCCACCCACCGACTGACCGACTCACCGACTGACGGAATAAACGACTGACCGACTGACTGACTGACTTGACAAGTAAAAACAATACACCACATGCCAGAGTGTCACTCACCTCTCAAGCTGTCACGCTGTCAAGCCGACAGGTTGTCGAGGCTTGTCACACGCCTCACTGAACCAATCACCCACTGAGCGACTGATCGACTGACCGACTGTCTGACTGACTTGACAAGTGACAACAATGCACCACATGCCAGAGTGTCACTCACTTCTCAAGCTGTCAAGCTGTCAAGCTGACAGGTTGTGAAGGCTTGTCACACGCCTCACTGACCCACCCACCGACTAACTGCCTGACCGACTGACCGTCTGACCGACTGACCGACTGACTGACTTGACAAGTGACAACAATGCACCACATTCCAGAGTGTCACTCACTTGTCAAGTTGTCAAGCTGTCAAGCTGACAGTTTGTCAAGTCTTGTCCCACGCCTCACTAAACCACCCAACGACTTACCGACTGAACGACGGAACGACTGACCGACTGACTGACTGACTTGACAAGTGACAACAATGCACAAATGCCAGAGTTTCACTCACTTTTCAAGCTGTCAAGCTGTCAAGCTGTCAAGCCGACAGGTTGTCAAGTCTTGTCACACGCATCACTGACCCACCCACCTACTGACCGACTCACTGACTGACCGTCTGAGCGACTGACCGACTGACTGACTTGACAAGTGACAACAATGCACCACATGCCAGAGTGTCACTCACTTCTCAAGCTGTCAAGCTGTCAAGCTGCAGGTTGTCAAGGCTTGTCACACGCCTCACTGATCCACCCACCGACTGACCGACTGACCGACAGACCGACTGACCGACAGACCGACTGACTGACTGACTTGACAAGTGACAACAATGCACCACATGCCAGAGTGTCACTCACTTCTCAAGCTGTCACGCTGTCAAGCCGACAGGTTGTCGAGGCTTGTCACACGCATCACTGACCCACCCACCGACTTACCGACTCACCGACTGACCGTCTGACCGACTGACCGACTGAGTGACTGACTGACTTGACAAGTGACAACAATGCACCACATGCCAGAGTGTCACTCACTTGTCAAGCTATCAAGATGTCAAGCTGACATGTTGTCAAGGCTTGTCACACGCCTCACTGACCCACCCACCGACTAACTGCCTGACTGACTGACCGTCTGACCGACTGAACGACTGACTGACTTGACAAGTGACAACAATGCACAACATGCCACAGTGACACTCACTACTCAAGATATCAAACTGTCAAGCTGACAGGTTGTCAAGGCTTGTCACACGCCTCACTGATCCACCCACCGACTGACCGACTGACCGTCTGACCGACTGACCGACAGACCGACTGACTGACTGACTTGTCAAGTGACAATAATGAACCACATGCCAGAGTGTCACTCACTTCTCAAGCTGTCAAGCTGTCAAGCTTACAGGTTGTCAAGGCTTGTCACACGCCTCAATGACCCACCCACCGACTGACCGACTCACCGACTGACGGAATAAACGACTGACCGACTGACTGACTGACTTGACAAGTAAAAACAATACCACATGCCAGAGTGTCACTCACCTCTCAAGCTGTCACGCTCAAGCCGACAGGTTGTCGAGGCTTGTCACACGCCTCACTGAACCAATCACCCACTGAAGCGACTGATCGACTGACCGACTGTCTGACTGACTTGACAAGTGACAACACATGCCAGAGTGTCACTCACCTCTCAAGCTGTCACGCTGTCAAGCCGACAGGTTGTCGAGGCTTGTACACGCCTCACTGAACCAATCACCCATGAGCGACGGATCGACTGACCGACTGTCTGACTGACTTGACAAGTGACAACAATGCACCACATGCCAGAGTGTCACTCACTTCTCAAGCTGTCAAGCTGTCAAGCTGACAGGTTGTGAAGGTTGTCACAGCCTCACTGACCCACCACCGACTAACTGCTGACCGACTGACCGTCTGACCGACTGACGATGACTGACTTGACAAGTGACCAACAAGCACAACATGCCACAGGTCATCACTTGTCAAGGTCAAGCTGTCAATGCTGACAGTTTGTCAAGTCTTGCCACGCCTCACTAAACCACCCAACGACTGACGATGACCGTCTGACCGAATGACCGACTGACCGACTGACTGACTTGACAAGTGACAACAATGCACCACATGCCAGAGTGTCACTCACTTGTCAAGCTGTCAAGCGGTCAAGCTGACAGTTTGTCAAGTCTTGTCCCACGCCTCACTAAACCACCCAACGACTTACCGACTGAACGACGGAACGACTGACCGACTGACTGACTGACTTGACAAGTGACAACAATGCACCACATGCCAGAGTTTCACTCACTTTTCAAGCTGTCAAGCTGTCAAGCTGTCAAGCCGACAGGTTGTCAAGGCTTGTCACACGCCTCACTGACCCACCCACAGACTGACCGACTCACCGACTGACCGTCTGACCGACTGACCGACTGACTGACTTGACAAGTGACAACAATGCACCACATGCCAGAGTGTCACTCACTTCTCAAGCTGTCAAGCTGTCAAGCTGACAGTTTGTCAAGGCTTGTCACACACCTCACTGACCCACCCACCCACTGAGCGACTGATCGACTGACCGACTGACTGACTGACTTGACAAGTGACAACAATGCACCACATGCCAGAGTGTCACTCACCTCTCAAGCTGTCAAGCTGTCAAGCTGACAGGTTTTCAAGGCTTGTCACACGCCTCACTGACCCACCCACCGACTGACCGACTGACCGACTCACCGACTGACCGACTGACCGACTGAATGACTTGACAAGTGACAACAATGCACCACATGCCAGAGTGTCACTCACTTCTCAAGCTATCAAGCTGTCAAGCTGACAGGTTGTCAAGGCTTTTCACACGCCTCACTGACCAACCCACCGACTGACCGACTGACTGACTTGACAAGTGACAACAATACACCACATGCCAGAGTGTCACTCACTTCTAAAGCTGTCACGCTGTCAAGCCGACAGGTTGTCGAGGCTTGTCACACGCATCACTGACCCACCCACCTACTGACCGACTCACCGACTGACCGTCTGACCGACTGACCGACTGACTGACTTGACAAATGACAACAATGCACCACATGCCAGAGTGTCACTCACTTCTCAAGCTGTCAAGCTGACAGGTTGTGAAGGCTTGTCACACGCCTCTCTGACCCACCCACCGACTAACTGCCTGACCGACTGACCGTCTGACCGACTGTCCGACTGACTGACTTGACAAGTGACAACAATGCACAACATGCCACAGTGTCACTCACTACTCAAGATGTCAAACTGTCAAGCTGACAGGTTGTCAAGGCTTGTCACACGCCTCACTGACCCACCCACCGACTGACCGACTGACCGTCTGACCGAATGACCTACTGACCGACTGACTGACTTGACAAGTGACAACAATGCACCACATTCCAGAGTGTCACTCACTTCTCAAGCTGTCAAGCTGTCAAGCTGACAGTTTGTCAAGTCTTGTCACACGCCTCACTGACCAACCCACCCACTGAGCGACTGATCGACTGACCGACTGACTGACTGACCTGACAAGTGACAACAATGCACCACATGCCAGAGTGTCACTCACTTCTCAAGCTGTCAAGCTGTCAATCTGACAGGTTTCCAAGGCTTGTCACACGCCTCACTGACCCACCCACCGACTGACCGACGCACCGACTGAACCACAGACCGACTGACTGACTGACTTGACAAGTGACAACAATGCACCACATGCCAGAGTGTCACTCACTTCTCAAGCTATCAAGCTGTCAAGCTGACAGGTTGTCAAGGCTTTTCACACGCCTCACTGACCAACCCACCGACTGACCGACTGACCGACTGACCGACTGACCGACTGACTGACTTGAGAAGTGACAACAATGCACCACATGCCAGAGTGTCACTCACTTCTCAAGCTGTCAAGATGTCAAGCCGACAGTTTGTCGAGGCTTTTCCCACGCATCACTGACCCACCCACAGACTGACCGACTCACCGACTGACCGTCTGACCGACTGACCGACTGACTGACTTGACAAATGACAACAATGCACCACATGCCAGAGTGTCACTCACTTCTCAAGCTGTAAAGCTGTCAAGCTGACAGGTTGTGAATGCTTGTCACACGCCTCACTGACCCACCCACCGACTAACTGCCTGACCGACTGACCGTCTGACCGACTGACCGACTGACTGACTTGACAAGTGACAACAATGCACAACATGCCACAGTGTCACTCACTACTCAAGATGTCAAACTGTCAAGCTGACAGGTTGTCAAGGCTTGTCACACGACTCACTGACCCACCCAACGACTGACCGACTGAACGTCTGACCGAATGACCGCCTGACCGACTGACTGACTTGACAAGTGACAACAATGCACCACATTCCAGAGTGTCACTCACTTCTCAAGCTGTCAAGCTGTCAAGCTGACAGTTTGTCAAGTCTTGTCACACGCCTCACTGACCCACCCACCCACTGAGCGACTGATCGACTGACCGACTCACTGACTGACTTCACAAGTGACAACAATGCACCACATGCCAGAGTGTCACTCACTTCTCAAGCTATCAAGCTGTAAAGCTGACAGGTTGTCAAGGCTTTTCACACGCCTCACTGACCAACCCACCGACTGACCGACTGACCGTCTGACCGACTGACTGACTTGACAAATGACAACAATGCACCACATGCCAGAGTGTCACTACTTCTCAAGCTGTCAAGCTCTCAAGCTGAAAGGTTGTGAAGGCTGTCACACGCCACTGACCCACCACCGACTAACTGCCTGACCGACTGACGTCTGACCGCTGACCGACTGACTGACTTGACAAGTGACAACAATGCACAACATGCCACATGTCACTCACTACTCAAGATGTCAAAACTGTCAAGCTGACAGGTTGTCAAGGCTTGTCACACGCCTCACTGACCCACCCACCGACTGACCGACTGACCGTCGACCGAATGACCGACTGACCGACTGACTGACTTGACAAGTGACAACAATGCACCATTCCAGAGTGTCACTCACTTGTCAAGCTGTCAAGCTGTCAAGCTGACAGTTTTGTCAAGTCTGTCCCACGCCTCACTAAACACCAACGACTTACCGACTGAACGACGGAACGACTGACCGGACTGACTGACTGACTTGACAAGTGAAAACAATGCACCACATGCCAGAGTGTCACTCACTTCTCAAGCTGTCAAGCTGTCAAGCTGTAAAGCCGAAGGTTGTCAAGTCTTGTCACACGCATCACTGACCCACCCACCGACTGACCGACTCACTGACTGACCGTCTGAGCGACTGACCGACTGACTGACTGACTTGAGAAGTGACAACAATGCACCACATGCCAGAGTGTCACTCACCTCTCAAGCTGTCAAGCTGTCAAGCTGAGAGGTTGTCAAGGCTTGTCACACGCCACACTGACTCACCCACCGACTGACATACGGACCGACTGACCGACAGACCGACTGACTGACTGACTTGACAAGTGACAATAATGAACCACATGCCAGAGTGTCACTCACTTCTCAAGCTGTCAAGCTGTCAAGCTTACAGGTTGTCAAGGCTTGTCACACGCCTCACTGACCCACCTACCGACTAACTGCCTGACCGACTGACCGAATGACCGACTGACCGACTGACTGACTTGACAAGTGACAACAATGCACCACATTCCAAAGTGTCACTCACTTGTCAAGCTGTCAAGCTGTCAAGCTTACAGGTTGTCAAGTTTGTCACACGCCTCAATGACCCACCCATCGTCTGACGAATGACGACGACTGATTGGACAAGTGACAACAATGCAACACATGCCAGAGTGTCACTCATTTCTCAAGCTTCAATTGTCAAGATGACGGTTGTCAAGGCTTGTCACACGCATCACTGACCCATTCACCGTCTGACCGACTAACCGACAGAGCGACTGACCGACTGACTGACTGACTTGACAAGTGACAACAATGCACCACATGCCAGAGTGTCACTCACTTCTCAAGCTGTCAAGCTGTCAAGCTTACAGGTTGTCAAGGCTTGTCACACGCCTCACTGACCCACCTACCGACTAACTGCCTGACCGACTGACCGAATGACCGACTGACCGACTGACTGACTTGACAAGTGACAACAATGCACCACATTCCAAAGTGTCACTTACTTGTCAAGCTGTCAAGCTGTCAAGCTTACAGGTTGTCAAGGTTTGTCACACGCCTCAATGACCCACCCATCTTCTGACCGAATGACCGACTGACTGACTTGACAAGTGACAACAATGCAACACATGCCAGAGTGTCACTCATTTCTCAAGCTGTCAAGCTGTCAAGATGACAGGTTGTCAAGGCTTGTCACACGCATCACTGACCCATTCACCGTCTGACCGACTAACCGACAGAGCGACTGACCGACTGACTGACTGACTTGACAAGTGACAACAATGCACCACATGCCAGAGTGTCACTCACTTCTAAAGCTGTCAAGCTGACAGGTTTTCAAGGCTTGTCACACGCCTCACTGACCCACCCACCCACTGACCGTCTCACCGACTGACCGTCTGACCGACTGACCGACTGACTGACTTGACAAGTGACAACAATGCACCACATGCCAGAGTGCCACTCACTTCTCAAGCTGTCAAGCTGTCAAGCTGACAGGTTGTCAAGGCTTGTCACACGCCTCACTGACCCACCTACCGACTAACTGCCTGACCGACTGACCGTCTGACCGACTGACCGACTGACTGACTTGAAAAGTGACAACAATGCACAACATGCCACAGTGTCACTCACTTCTCAAGATGTCAATCTGTCAAGCTTACAGGTTGTCAATGCTTGTCACACGCCTCACTGACCCACCCTCCGACTGACCGACTGACCGTCTGACCAAATGTCCGACTGACCGACTGACTGACTTGACAAGTGACAACAATGCACCACATTCCAAAGTGTCACTCACTTGTCAAGCTGTCAAGCTGTCAAGCTTACAGGTTGTCAAGGTTTGTCACACGCCTCAATGACCCACCCATCGTCTGACCGAATGACCGACTGACTGACTTGACAAGTGACAACAATGCAACACATGCCAGAGTGTCACTCATTTCTCAAGCTGTCAAGCTGTCAAGATGACAGGTTGTCAAGGCTTGTCGCACGCATCACTGACTTATTCAACGTCTGACCGACTAACCGACAGAGCGACTGACCGACTGACTGACTGACTTGACAAGTGACAGCAATGCACCACATGCCAGAGTGTCACTCACTTCTCAAGCTGTCAAGCTGCCAAGCTGACAGGTTTTCAAGGCTTGTCACACGCCTCCCTGACCCACCCACCCACACACCGACTCACCGACTGACCGTCTGACCGACTGACCGACTGACTGTCTAGACAATTGACAACAATGCACCACATGCCAGAGTGTCACTCACTTCTCAAGCTGTCAAGCTGTCAAGCTGACAGGTTGTCAAGGCTTGTCACACGCCTCACTGACCCACCCACCGACTGACCGACTGACCGTCTGACCGAATGACCGACTGACCGACTGACTGACTTGACAAGTGACAACAATGCACCACATTCCAGAGTGTCACTCACTTGTCAAGCTGTCAAGCTGTCAAGCTGACAGTTTGTCAAGTCTTGTCCCACGCCTCACTAAACACCAACGATTAACCGACTGAACGACGGAACGACTGACCTGACCTGACTGACTGACTGTTGACAAGTGACAACAATGCCCACATGCCAGAGAGTCATCACTTCTCAAGTTGTCAAGCTGTCAAGCGTCAAGCCGACAGGTTGTCAAGTCTTGTCACACGCATCACTGACCCACCCACCGACTGACCGATCACTGAACTGACGTCTGAGCGACTGACCGACTGACTGACTGACAAGTGACAACAATGCACCACATGCCAGAGTGTCACTCACCTCTCAAGCTGTCAAGCTGTCAAGCTGAGAGGTTGTCAAGGCCTTGTCACAGCCACACTGACTCACCACCGACTGACCTACGGACCGACTGACCGAGGACCCACTGACTGACTGACTTGACAAGTGATATCAATGCACCACATGCCAGAGTGTCACTCACTTCTCAAGCTGTTAAGCTGTCAAGCTGACAGGTTGTCAAGGCTTGTCACACGCCTCACTGATCCACCCACCGACTGACCGACTGACCGACTGACCGACTGACCGACAGACCGACTGACTGACTGACTTGACAAGTGACAACAATGCACCACATGCCAGAGTGTCACTCACTTCTCAAGCTGTCAAGCTGTCAAGCTGACAGGTTGTGAAGGCTTGTCACACGCCTCACTGACCCACCCTCCGACTGACCGACTGACCGTCTGACCGAATGACCGACTGACCGACTGACTGACTTGACAAGTGACAACAATGCACCACATTCCAAAGTGTCACTCACTTGTCAAGCTGTCAAGCTGTCAAGCTTACAGGTTGTCAAGGTTTGTCACACGCCTCAATGACCCACCCATCGTCTGACCGAAAATGACCGACTGACTGACTTGACAAGTGACAACAATGCAACACATGCCAGAGTGTCACTCATTTCTCAAGCTGTCAAGCTGTCAAGATGACAGGTTGTCAAGGCTTGTCGCACGCATCACTGACTTATTCAACCTCTGACCGACTAACCGACAGAGCGACTGACCGACTGACTGACTGACTTGACAAGTGACAGCAATGCACCACATGCCAGAGTGTCACTCACTTCTCAAGCTGTCAAGCTGTCAAGCTGACAGGTTTTCAAGGCTTGTCACACGCCTCACTGACCCACCCACCGACTGACCGACTCACCGACTCACCGACTGACTGACTGACTTGACAAGTGACAACAATGCACCAAATGCCAGAGTGACACTCACTTCTCAAGCTGTCAAGCTGTCAAGCCGACAGGTTGTCAAGGCTTGTCACACGCCTCTCTGACCCACCCACCGACTGACCGACTCACCGACTCACCGACTCACCATCTGACTGACTGACTTGACAAGTGACAACAATGCACCACATGCCAGAGTGTCACTCACTTCTCAAGCTGTCAAGATGTCAAGCCGACAGGTTGTCAAGAATTGTCACACGCCTCACTGAACCACCCACCGGCTGACCGACTCACCGACTCACCGACTGACTGACTGACTTGAAAAGTGACAACAATGCACCAAATGCCAGAGTGACACTCACTTCTCAAGCTGTCAAGTTGTCAAGCTGAGAGGTTGTCAAGGCTTGTCACACGCCTCACTGACCCACTCACCGACTGACAGACTCACCGACTGACCGACTGACCGTCTGTCCGACTGACCGACTGACTGACTTGACAAGTGACAACAATGCACCACATTCCAGAGTGTCACACACTTGTCAAGCTGTCAAGCTGACAGTTTGTCAAGTCTTGTCCCACGCCTCACTAAACCACCCAACGACTTACCGACTGAACGACGGAACGACTGACCGACTGACTGACTGACTTGACAAGTGACAACAATGCACCACATGTCAGAGTGTCACTCACTTGTCTACCTGTCAAGCTGTCACCTGTCAAGCTGACAGGTTGTCAAGGCTTGTCACACGCCTCACTGATCCACCCACCGACTGACCGAATGACCGACTGACCGACTGACCGACAGACCGACTGTCTGACTGACTTGACAAGTGACAACAATGCACCACATGCCAGAGTGTCACTCACTTCTCAAGCTGTCAAGCTGTCAAGCTTACAGGTTGTCAAGGTTTGTCACACTCCTCAATGACCCACCCATCGTCTGACCGAATGACCGACTGACTGACTTGACAAGTGACAACAATGCACCACATGCCAGAGGGTCACTCACTTCTCAAGCTGTCAAGCTGTCAAGCTGACAGGTTGTCAAGGCTTGTCACACGCCTCACTGGCCCACCCACCGACTGACCGACTCACCGAATGACCGACTTGACAAGTGACAACAATGCACCACTTGCCAGAGTGTCACTCACTTCTCAACCTGTCAAGCTGTCAAGCTGACAGTTTGTCAAGTCTTGTCACACGCATCACTGACCCACTCACCGTCTGACCGACTGACCGACTGAACGACAGAACGACTGACTGACTGACTTGACAAGTGACAACAATGCACCACATGCCAGAGTATCACTCACTTCTCAAGCTGTCAAGCTGTCAAGCCGAGAGGTTGTCAACGCTTGTCACACGCCTCACTGACCCACCCACCCACTGACCTACTCACCGACTGAACCACACACCGACTGACTGACTGACTTCACAAGTGACAACAATGCACCACATGCCAGAGTGTCACTCACTTCTCAAGCTATCAAGCTGTCAAGCTGACAGGTTGTCAAGGCTTGTCACACGCCTCACTGACCCACCCACCGTCTGACCGACTGACCGACTGACTGACTTGACAAGTGACAACAATACACCACATGCCAGAGTGTCACTCACTTGTCAAGCTCTCAAGCTGTCAAGCCGACATTTTGTCAAGGCTTGTCACACGCCTCACTGAACCACCCACCGACTGAACGTCTGACCGACTGACCGACTGACTGACTGACTTGACAAGTGACAACAATGCACCACATGCCAGAGTGTCACTCACTTCTCAACCTGTCAAGCTGTCAAGCTGACAGGTTGTCAAGGCTTGTCACACGCCTCACTGACCCACCCACTGACTGACCGACTGAACGACTGAACGACTGACTGACTGACTAGACAAGTGACAACAATGCACCACATGCCAGTGTGTCACTCACTTCTCAAGCTCTCATCTGTCAAGCCGACAGGTTGTCAAGGCTTGTCACACGCCTCACTGACCCACTCACCGACTGACAGACTGAGCGACTCATCGAGTGTCTGACTGAATTGACAAGTGAAAACAATGCACCCAATGCCAGAGTGTCACTCACTTGTCAAGCTCTCAAGCTGTCAAGCTGACAGGTTGTCAAGACTTGTCACACGCCTCACTGACCCACACACCGACTGACAGACTCACCGACTCAACGACTAACCGACTGACTGACTGTCTTGACAAGTGACAACAATGCACCACATGCCAGATTTTCACTCATTTGTTAAGCTCTAAATCTGTCAAGCTGACAGGTTGTCAAGTCTTGTAACATGCCTCACTGACCCACCCACCCACTGACCCAATGACCGTCTGACCGACTGACTGACTTGACAAGTGACAACAATGCACCACATGCCAGAGTGTCACTCACTTCTCAAGCTGTCAAGCTGTCAAGCTGACAGGTTGTCAAGGCTTGTCACACGCATCACTGACCCACCCAAACACTGACCGACTTCCAGACTGACCGAATGTCCGACTGACTGACTGACTTGACAAGTGACAACAATGCACCACATGCCAGAGTGTCACTCACTTGTCAAGCTGTCAAGCTGTCAAGCTGACAGGTTGTCAAGGCTTGTCACACGCCTCACTGACCCACCCACCGACTGACCGACTCACCGACTCACCGACTGAACGACTGACTGAGTGACTTGACAAGTGACAACAATGCACCACATGCCAGAGTGTCACTCACATCTCAAATTGTCAAATTGTCAAGCTGACAGGTTGTCAAGGCTTGTCACACGCCTCTCTGACCCACCCACCGACACACCCACTGACCGACTGGCCGCCCGACTCACTGACTTGACAAGTGAAAACAATGTCCCACATGCCAGAGTGTCACTCACTTCACAAGCTCTCAAGCTGACAGGTTGTCAAGGCTTGTCACACGCCTCACTGACCCACTCACCGACTGACCGACTCACCGACTCACCGACTGAGTGACTGACTTGACAAGTGACAACAATGCACCACATGCCAGAGTGTCACTCACTTCACAAGCTCGCAATCTGTCAAGCTGACAGGTTGTCAAGGCTTGTCACACGCCTCACTGACCCACCCACCGACTGACCGACTGACCGTCTGACCGACTGCACGAATGAATGACTGACCTGACAAGTGACAACAATGCACCATATGCCAGAGTGTCACTCACATCTCAAGCTCTCAAGCTGTCTAGCTGACAGGTTGTCAAGGCTTGTCACACGCCTTACTGACCCACACACCGACTGACCCAATGACCGACTGACCGACTGACTGACTGACTTGACAAGTGACAACAATGCACCACATGCCAGAGTGTCACACACATCTCAAGCTGTCAAGCTGTCAAGCTGACAGGTTGACAAATCTTCACACACGCCTCACTGACCCACCCACCGACTGACTGACTCACCGACTCACCGACTGACTGAGAGACTTGACAAGTGACAACAATGCACCACATGCCAGAGTGTCACTCACTTGTCAAGCTGTCATGCTGTCAAGCTGACAGGTTGTCAAGGCTTGTCACACGGCTCACTGACCCACCCACCGACTGACCGACTGACCGACAGACCGACTGACCGACTGACTGACTGACTTGACAAGTGACAACAATGCACCACATGCCAGAGTGTCACTCACTTCTCAAGCTGTGAAGCTTTCAAGCTGACAGGTTGTCAAGAATTGTCACAACGCCTCACTGAACCACCCACCGACTGACCGACTCACAGACTCACCGACGACTGATGACTGACAAGTGACAACAATGCACCAATGCCAGAGTGACACTCACTTCTCAAGCTGTCATGCTGTCAAGCTGACAGGTTGTCAAGGCTTGTCACACGCCTCACTGACCCACTCACCGACTGGCAGACTCACCGACTCACCGACTGAGTGACTGACTTGACAAGTGACAACAATGCACCACATGCCAGAGTGTCACTCAATTGTCAAGCTGTCAAGCTGTCATGCCGACAGGTTGTCAAGGATTGTCACACGCCTCTCTGACACATTCACCGACTGACCGACTCACCGACTCACCGACTGACCATCTGACTGACTGACTTGACAAATGACAACAATGCACCACATGCCAGAGTGTCACTCAATTGTCAAGCTGTCAAGCCGACAGGTTGTCAAGGCTTGTCACACGCCTCACTGACCCACCCACCGACTGACCGACTCACCGACTCACCGACTGACTGACTGACTTGACAAGTGACAACAATGCACCAAATGCCAGAGTTTCACTCACTTCTCAAGCTGTCAAGCTGTCAAGCTGACAGGTTGTCAAGGCTTGTCACACGCCTCTCTGACCCACACACCGACTGATCGACTGTCCGACTGACTGACTGACTGACTTGACAAGTGACAACAATGCACCACATGCCAGAGTGTCACTCAATTCTCAAGCTGTCAAGATGTCAAGCCGACAGGTTGTCAAGTATTGTCACACGCCTCACTGAACCACCCACCGACTGACCGACTCACCGACTCACCGACTGACTGACTGACTTGACAAGTGACAACAATGCACCAAATGCCAGAGTGACACTCATTTCTCAAGCTGTCATGCTGTCAAGCTGACAGGTTGTCAAGGCTTGTCACACGCCTCACTGACCCACCCACCGACTGACCGACTCACCGACTCACCGACTGAGTGACTGACTTGACAAGTGACAACAATGCACCAAATGCCAGAGTGACACTCACTTCTCAAGCTGTCAAGCTGTCAAGCCGACAGGTTGTCAAGGCTTGTCACACGCCTCTCTGACCCACCCACCGACTGAGCGACTCACCGACTCACCGACTGACCATCTGACTGACTGACTTGACAAGTGACAACAATGCACCACATGCCAGAGTGTCACTCACTTCTCAAGCTGTCAAGATGTCAAGCCGACAGGTTGTCAAGAATTGTCACACGCCTCACTGAACCACCCACCGACTCACCGACTCAACGACTCACCGACTGACTGACTGACTTGACAAGTGACAACAATGCACCAAATGCCAGAGTGACACTCACTTCTCAAGCTGTCAAGCTGTCAAGCTGACACGTTGTCAAGTCTTGTCACACGCCTCACTGACCCACCCACCGACTGACCGACTCACCGACTCACCGACTGAGTGAATGACTTGACAAGTGACAACAATGCACCACATGCCAGAGTGTCACTCAATTGTCAAGCTGTCAACCTGTCAAGCCGACATTTTGTCAAGGATTTTCACACGCCTCTCTGACCCACCCACCGACTGACCGACTCACCGACTAACGGACTGACCATCTGACTGACTGACTTGACAAGTGACAACAATGCACCACATGCTATAGTGTCACTCAATTGTCAAGGTGTCAAGCTGTCAAGCCGAGAGGTTGTCAAGGATTGTCACACGCCACTCTGACCCACCCACCGACTGACCGACTCACCGACTGACCGACTGACCGACTGAATGACTTGACAAGTGACAACAATGCACCAAATGCCAGAGTGTCACTCACTTCTCAAGCTGTCAAGCTTTCAAGCTGACAGGTTGTCAAGGCTTGTTACACGCCTCACTGACCCACCCACCGACTGACAGACTGTCTGACTGACCGACTGAATGACTGACTTGACAAGTGTCAACAATGCACCACATGCCAGAGTGTCACTCACTTCTCAAGCTGTCAAGCTGTCAAGCTGACAGGTAGTCCAGGCTTGTCACACGCCTAACTGACCCACCCACCGACTGACACAATGACCGTCTACGACTGACTGACTTGACAAGTGACAACAATGCACCACATGCCAGTGTGTCACTCAATTTTCAAGCTGTCAAGCTGTCAAGCCGACAGGTTGTCAAGGCTTGTCACACGCCTCACTGACCCACCCACCGACTGACCTACTCACCGACTCACCGACTGACTGACTGATTGACTTGACACGTGACAACAATGCACCTCATGCCAGAGTGTCACTCACTTCTCAAGCTGTCAAGATGTCAACCCGAGAGGTTGCCAAGGCTTGTCACACGCCTCACTGACCCACCCACCGACTGACCGACTCACCGACTGACTGAATGACTTGACAAGTGACAACAATGCACCAAATGCCAGAGTGTCACTCACTTCTCAAGCTGTCAAGCTGTCAAGCTGACAGTTTGTCAAGGCTTGTCACACGCCTCACTGACCCACCCACCGACTGACCGACTGACCGACAGACCGACTGACCGACTGACTGACTGACTTGACAAGTGACAACAATGCACCACATGCCAGAGTGTCACTCACTTCTCAAGCTGTCAAGTTGTCAATCTAACAGGTTGTCAAGTCTTGTCACACGCCTCACTAAACCACCCACCGACTGACCGACTGTCTGACTGACCGAAAGAATGACTGACTTGACAAGTGTCAACAATGCACCACATGCCAGAGTGTCACTCACTTCTCAAGCTGTAAAGCTGTCAAGCTGACAGGTTGTCAAGGCTTGTCACACGCCTCACTGACCCACCCACCGACTGACACAATGACCGTCTACGACTGACTGACTTGACAAGTGACAACAATGCACCACATGCCAGAGTGTCACTCAATTGTAAAGCTGTCAAGCTGTCAAGCCGACAGGTTGTCAAGGCTTGTCACACGCCTCTCTGACACACCCAACGACTCACCGACTCACCGACTCACCTACTGACAATCTGACTGACTGACTTGACAAGTGACAACAATGCACCACATGCCAGAGTGTCACTCACTTCTCAAGCTGTCAAGATGTCAAGCCGACAGGTTGTCAAGTATTGTCACACGCCTCACTGACCCACCCACCGACTGACCGACTCACCGACTCACCGACTGACAATCTGACTGACTGACTTGACAAGTGACAACAATGCACCAAATGCCAGAGTGTCACTCACTTGTCAAGCTGTCAAGCTGACAGGTTGTCAAGGCTTGTCACACGCCTCACTGACCCACCAATCTACCCACCGACTGACCGACTGACCGACTGACTGACTTGACAAGTGACAACAATGCACCACATGCCAGAGTGACACTCACTTCTCAAGCTGTCAAGCTGTCAAGCTGACAGGTAGTCCAGGCTTGTCACACGCCTAACTGACCCACCCACCGACTGACACAATGACCGTCTACGACTGACTGACTTGACAAGTGACAACAATGCACCACATGCCAGTGTGTCACTCAATTTTCAAGCTGTCAAGCTGTCAAGCCGACAGGTTGTCAAGGCTTGTCACACGCCTCACTGACCACCACCGACTGACCGACTCACCGACTGACTGAATGACTTGACAAGTGACAACAATGCACCAAATGCCAGAGTGTCACTCACTTCTCAAGCTGTCAAGCTGTCAAGCTGACAGTTTGTCAAGGCTTGTCACACGCCTCACTGACACCCAACGAATGACCCAACCGACGACCGACTGACCGACTGACTGACTGACTGACTTGACAAGTGACAACATGCACCACATGCCAGAGTGTCACTCACTTCTCAAGCTGTCAAGTTGTCAATCTAAACAGGTTGTCAAGTCTTGTCACACGCCTCACTAAACCACCCACCGACTCCTGACGACTGTCTGACTGACCGAAAGAATGACTGACTGACAAGTGTCAACAATGCACACATGCCAGAGTGTCACTCACTTCTCAAGCTGTAAGCTGTCAAGCGACAGGTTGTCAGGCTTGTCACACGCCTCACTGACCCACCCACCGACTGGACACAATGACCGTCTACGATGACTGACTTGACAAGTGACAACAATGCACCACATGCCAGAGTGTCACTCAATTGTAAAGCTGTCAAGGTCAAGCCGACAGGTTGTCAAGGTTGTCACGCCTCTCTGACACACCCAACGACTCACGACACGACTCACTACTGACAATATGACGACTGAACTTGACAAGTGACAACAATGCACCACATGCAGAGTGGTCACTCACTTCTCAAAGCTGTCAAGATGTCAAGCCGACAGGTTGTCAAGTATTGTCACACGCCTCACTGACCCACCACCGACGACCGACTCACCGACTCACGACTGACAATCTGACTGACTGACTTGACAAGTGACAACAATGCACCAAATGCCAGAGTGTCACTCACTTGTCAAGCTGTCAAGCTGACAGGTTGTCAAGGCTTGTCACACGCCTCACTGACCACCATCTACTGACCGACTGACGACTGACCGACTGACTGACTTGACAAGTGAAACCATGCACCACATGCCAGAGTGACACTCACTTCTCAAGCTGTCAATCTGTCAAGCTGACAGGTTGTCAAGGCTTGTCACACGCCTCACTGACCCACCACCGACTGACCGACTCACCGACTGACCGACTGACCGACTGAATGACTTGACAAGTGACAACAATGCACACATGCCAGAGTGTC
>CM010316.2:1938779-2066731 GCA_001923025.3 Taenia multiceps
TTACACTATTTCGACTGGTTAGAATCATGCTCAAATAGGCTAGTAGTTCCTTTAACTTACCTCCGCTTTATTTTCCTTTCCTGCTTTCCAACGGTCCTACATCCAGTCCTACAGCGTGCAACGCTTTTTTCAATTTCTGGTATGACCATTCGTGACAAATATTCCAAGGACTCAATGCGCTATGGTGCTACATATTAAGTAATATCAATGGGCCTAATGTCAGTGGGGAAGGTGAATCGGTAAAACTACTTGTATTGGGCTGAATTTCAATGTAGAACTTACAGCAACTCAAGTCATTGAGGAGGATGTTGTGAGTCTTGTTATCAAGAACGAAAAATGATAACTGTAGGAGTGAAGATCAAAGAGGCCGCAAATGCTGCCAGAGATTGCAGTCGAAAAGGGGATCGTAAGCGTGGTGCTCACCCTCATGCATTTTGCATCGACCATCACAATGCACGAGGTGGATGTTATGAAGAGCAAACTAAACAGAGTTGGTAGTTAGAAACTCTCATGCAGCCGAATAAAGGCTTGATAGCAACGGATCATCCCCTTTCCACGCAATACCTATTATAACATGCATTAACTGGGTTTACTGGTTTAGTTGCGGTTTCATGCGAGGTCAATCGCCTTTTGCCTGACCCCCCATTAACATTAATGTTTGGATGGAGTGCGTCATGCTAAGGTAATCACATGCCTGATCACAAGCTCGTGGTCAAGTCCCATCACGGGGGTGTTGGTGGAGGGCATGAAGCTCGGACGTGAAACGAGGAGTGCAAAGAGCGAGGGCATCACTTGGAGTAATTAGAGACAATGAGAAGAGTGTGCAAGCAGGCGAGCCTCAGCATCCAAGTCAGTTTCAATAAAATTGGAGGATTAACTGAGAAAGTGGAAATCGGATTTGGCCATGCTCAAAGCCGTAGGAATGTGCACCATGTGCTCGGATTGTAAAGAGCTTACAATTCGGTGAAAAGTGTGCATGATCGTCTGTGGTGGTGCCACAATTTGCGCAGCTGTATGGATGGTAGCAGCAGTAAATCGTAAATATACTGCAGGTGTGAATTGCCTTTGGCAATTGCACTGTGTACACTTAAGCATATTTTACGAGGCCTTTACTGCTATCGCGGGACCAATGGTTGGCTTCCAGGTGGACGTGATGGAGGTGATCTGAACCAAATTTGAAGAATGGAACTCCGAATCACGTGCGATTGCCTCTAGTGTATCAGGTACTAGTGCTGATGCACTCTGTGCTTGACGCACCCATAGCACTTCTGTTTTAATCTCACTTTCGCAAGGCAAGGCGTGTGTCTGGTGTTAATGTTTTTGCAAGCATTCAAACCTTGAATTTTTGGCTAATTGATTAAGCTAGCACATCATTTGCCACTGCAGATGCGCAATTGGCTAAAGACACTGCCAAGCGACAAGTATTTGTGCAGGTCCTGAAGCTTTCCGTTCACTAGTGGTATTACACGCTAATGGGAGGGTGCTGAGTTTCATCTATGGGACTGATACAGCTCAACATAGTAGTGGCGACTAATGTTTAGCTAATGCACCTGGACGACCAATCAAGGCGGGTCGCTACAAAGCGTACATTTATACCTCTTTGACTTGATCGTGAGCAGGAATGAGGGTGCCCAAAATTACCTCACTTTTTAATCTCAACATGCCGTTGAGTTCACACATACCATTGTACTTCCAATAGCAACGAAGTACAAGATGCTGACTTGACTTCACTTTGTGATTTGACAGCCATCGTCACCGACCGCCCACTCACGAGCTCGTTTCATGGTGTTACCATATGTTTGGGGCGCAAATTCTACCCTGTAGCCCAAGATATTATAGTGTTACGTGGGTGCATCATCTTCCTGTAACTTACGCTTTACTTGTAGAGCGACCACATAATCCTTCCTTCCTTTCGAAAAAATGGACCACGAGAAAGTTCGGTGGGAAAAAGTGGATTGGGACTACTTACTGCAGCAAGCATTGTCGACCATGTAGAAATAAGTAATTATTTAGAGTAGCAATATAAGAATTCGCTCAGTTAAGGAACATGTCCGGTTTTCAAGCTCTGTACTTTTAATCTTTTGCTGTGTTGATAACAGAATTACTCAGGCTAGATGGTGAAACAAATTCTTCGGAGAGGTGATACACGCACATAAGTGCTGCTTAAAAAGGCAGGTAGAAAGAATCCATGTGTATGTCATGCGAAACGACGGTGAATGCAGCTCATGTCTGCAAGTGCAGATGCGAGCAACAAATGGGCAGACGCTCCTCAATTGCTTGAAGAGACATTTGCGACAAACGTAGTAAAGGCCCTTCCCCAATAAAGGTGCCTAATCTTCTCCTTTTGCCAACCATCTCCACTATCTTCTCACGTTTCTTTACTGAATACAAATTAGAAGCACAAACAGGCTGACGGCTAAAATTGCAAAGGCCGAGCATGAAGTCTGGAATTCCAGTGATTCTGATGGAAGCGTACGAAAAATGCATGCATACGATCAAGCTAGCTATGTTGGCAAGTTGCCTGTGCCTCGTTCATGCTACACAGACCTCTAAAACAGTTCAGAGAAAAGAACTGTTCTATAGAAGCAGTTGGCAGCGAAAACGTCCTTGAATCTAATAAGGATTCCCATTTTAATGAAGTTCTGAAGCAGATTGTGCTTATATTTGGAGGAGTGGTGGCACTTGCCATCCTCCCAGCTGGTATCCAACTCTTACGCGACGTCGTCACTCACCACAGTGACGAATTGGCGGGCACGTGGGAGACGACGGCGGTCGGGCAAAGTGTGGAGAGGGAAGGGGAAGGAGTGGGGAATGTGTTTGTCTTAATGCTTCAATCGAGAGCTCATTTGTTGTGCTTCTCTTCCCCTAGCCCATCACCCACTCCCTCCGAGTCTGCCGCCCCCTTCAGTACATTTGCAATCTTCATTACCTCCTCTTGCCCACCACCTTCTCCTTCTCCCATTCTAGTGGTTCAAACGACTGAGGAGGCGTCTCCGCCACCCATTTACCTCGTGCTACTACTGCCATTGCTGTCCTCAATCCCAATCTCACTGATCAATCTCCCGATCTCCCGACTAATCCACCGAACAATGATTCTACTATTTGACTGACCGATTGACTGGTTGGTTTTTGTTCGACTAATTAAATAAGTGATTTGTTCATCCCCTTATTTAACCTGTTCCATTGTTTGGCTGATTATGAAATGAGAGAGGCTATCTTCATCAAGGATTGTAAACTGTTCGGCTTTGGCACGTCTAATCATTTTAAGAGGATGTGAACTCACCGACAGCCTACAACCTTTAAATTCACACATTGGGATTTTGGAAGTGCAACAGATGCGACGAAAATACATGCGTAAATGAATAAGTCACAGATGAATTCCCGGCTCCCCTTTGTCTTTAAATGCTTTTCATTTGCTGTTACAGTGTCTAATGTCGGCCCTTCTATCATATTCATCCATCCGTCAACACGCAAACGACTCGTATTGATCACATCCGCAGATGAAAAGGAAAGGCGATACTAATGATAGTGCAGCAAGTAAGTCAAAACGATTAAGAAACAACGCGAAATAGGAGAGCTTACGTATTTGTCAGGTTTCCTTCCGTATGGAAACTACTGTCTCACCTAGGAATTTTGCGTCTACAACAGAAACGCACATATTTGGCATGACAGTATCCACACTCTTCAGGAAAGAACCATTTGCCGACAAAATTAAGGCGATGGTGAAGAGCTGTTTTCTTGCTTCCACTGCCCTCAGACTGCTCCTCCTCGAAGACAAACATTTCACAGAGCAACCGTATCCAGCTGAGGTGCTGCATCTAACCTCGCCAACTTTGAATTAAGTGAATATCTTCTAGACGCACACCACACCCTTCTTTGCATTATGTCAACCAGGCAAACCATGTAAACAAAAAATGTCAAACGAAGTGCTCATACATTTGGTAATCACAAAATTCAAAATGGTATCAAAATCATGAGCATTGATATTCCAATTTGCGGTGGAATCAGTAAATAGGACTGATGACGATGATGGCTCCTAGAGACACCAGAGCTCTCGATGTTCAGCAAGGCAGTCGCACCACTGGTCCCACACGATGTGGAAGGTGCGCTCCATCCGATCGAGCAAGCGCATCCCATAGTCCGCACGCATGGGGACGGTGAGTGCAAGGCCTTGCATATTTTTCAATGTCTGCTCTGCTTCACCAATACGTCTAGCCACTCTTTCAGTGCAAACTTACGCAGGTAGTCGACTATCTTCACCACCAGTTGGTCCGTTTCCCGATCAATGCCAATTAAAAAGAGATCGGCCAAAGTTGGACGTCCATATTTAGATGGCGCATTAGAGCATTCAAGGCAACGCGAAGCCACGTTTTCGACAACTATTTGAAAGTAATAGCAAAAAGTGGCATTAGCTGAGGCCCCACGAAGGACATCAAGTGCTGGCGTTGGAAATATTTCCCTACTTGAGTTAGAGGAATGTAGTGTTTAGAAGAGAGACCCTAGCAATACCTGTTTGGCCTTCACTACTAGACCAATTCATCGCAAACAATTGCGTCCGCCGACGCGCACTCACCCTCGGGGTGGCCACAATCCCGTAAAAACCCTCATTCGGTTTTCCAAAGGCACGGGCCGAAGTCTCTGCTTGATTGGTCTAAATCAAGCAGAGGTGCACTCTAAGTGCACTGTTAACTATTCGAAGACAGAGGTCAACCAATTACCACATTTATCCGTAACTGAAATTCCGACACAGATCCATACTCCAGCAACCTTCAAAGAAGATCCATTTGTCGACAAAGTCGAAACGATAGTGTGGAGTTATTTACAGAAGAAAACAAATCCCTCACATTTGCATACTCATCAACTCAGCTACCTGCCGATCAAAGACCCACATAAACAGGTAGGTAAAATATAAGTGAAAAACTGAATCGGTGCTTTCCGATGCACCAGGCCCACACCTTGTCAACGACCCTTCGATCCGTAAATAAATTATTAGCTCCATGGTAAAAAAGTAGTACGGTCAAGATTAATTACTACTACGGACTAAAAGAAGGAGTGAAACCACGCGGAGGCTACCACATCAGTGCGGCGGCGAGGATACACATGCCGCGATGATTAGTGCATTGTCTCCAAAGTGGCCACCATAATACTGCACCTTCACTAAACGCCTCAGTTATGAGCATTTCAGAGACAATCGTCCCAAGAGGCCTCTCATGATGACAATAAATTTGCAGAGTTCAATGATTTTGCAAAATACCAAACAGGGTTAAATTCAACCAATGTAGTGCCCTTTGCATCCTAATCGTTTCAACCTCCATAAATAAATGGCAACTATTGAAAAAGCCGACAAAATTGTCCCAAGACTGGAAAAAATTGATGAGTGTAAATGGCACGCACGAAGGTGTAAAAATTGGCAAATTTCCAGTCACAAGTGTGTTTGCTAGGCACGTTCAATTGATGCATTAGCGCATGGTGCATCAGCTACTGGTGTGGCTTAGAAAGAGGAAACCTTATTTGGAGGTAGGGGTTGCAGTTAGTGCATCATACTTATCAGCGTCCAATTTTCTTCGTCAATTAACAACGGCGTCAGCGCATTTGGGCAAGCACTCTGACAACTTCTTCCGCTTGTTATCACTAGAAACCCCGTGCACATTCACGCTCAAAGGAAAAACAAAACGAGTGGCACAATTACTTATGGAAGTACATCGATTCAGTCAGCAGCATAATTAGAGAGGAAAGAGCATAAACACTAAGCTTGCTGCTATTTTATGGGTACCAGTAGTGGCACAAACGCTTACTCGAGATCTGCACAAACACGTGGACCTCAGAAGGAATGGGTAAATGAAAAGCGGCTAACGAAGGTGCAACTATTCCCAGGCCACTCAAGTGTGAGTTACATCCAGTCGGCAGTATCCAATGTGGATACAGAAGACTACATCCTTTAAAGAGGAGGCATTCCCAACTAAACTAGATAAGCCAGAAATAAAGCACAAAATGCAATGCAAACAGATGTATGTATGATTGGGCACACTTACAATTTGACAAGTTCCTCCCTTCGCATATCCGCACTCTTAACTCGCACCGACGACTGGTGTTTTCTGTCTACGTCATCATGAACGCGGAAATTACCGCACTGCGCCGCGCCGCGCCGCGCCGCGTTTAGCCCACTTCCAAAGACTTTACCGGAGGGAGAATGAAGTCTGCGATCGTATCCGTTTTCTATGGCAAAGCTCGAGGTTTCAGCTCACATATCATCGCGACCAAGAGATTCCAAACCGGAAAACGTCCCTGTGTCTGTAGACGCAGAACGAAATGGTGAAGTTCTGCGACAAACCTACCAGTCAAATTAGCAAATTGACGGCTAGTTCAAGGGTGGTATGCACTGCACATCGATGTCCCATTCTTGGCAGACTATTTGCCACCCTGACTTGTGTTTGTACCAATCACGCCTACTGATGTTGCGGAGGAGGCGATTCAGTCTATTGATAGAAAAGAGCGTGCTCAATCATCTTTCGAAAGATGCCGCGACTGTACCCACACCAAACACCATAAGCGCGATAGGTTCCATCCAAATGAATGTTGGAACCACTTGGACAATACAGCTGATACGATGTGATTTCGAAAAGACACGAGGAAGAAGAGTGATTTGATTTCTCTCCTCAACCATGCACATTCGAAATAGTAGGTGCCGAAGAAAAATAAAACGGCTCAAAAATAGGAGTTAAGCATAGTTGAGCAGAGAACGGAGCAATAAAGAGGTGTAGTTCGAAGTTTCATGTTCTTTAGTCATTATCAAAGCTTATCTACTGCACCATTAGAAACGGGCAACTCACCGCGATCTCCGATTCTGCTGCATATATAGCAATAAATAGGAAAGTGCTCCAGCAGTTTTCTCATTTTTCCAACGATTTAAAACCATCAATCCGAAGCTAAAGCTTCATTGTGATCGGTAGAGAGCATAGCACAGCCGCAGACAAAACAACACAGCGATGACCTTGAGACCCCCAAATTAACGTATAACTTGGAGATTTAAATGAATGTGTGGTAATTTTCGCATATAACGTTAATTGAATTTGATGTAGCTATGTTTAGAATACTTTTAAATAAATAAATGTATGTGTATTCACATTTAGTTTGCAATGGGTTGTGGAACAAATGTTTAAATTGCAATATCATTTTATTCGCCGTGAATAGCGATCATCATTTGTCTCTAAAATTAAATGTCATTTTCATTAGCTCCTCATTATATCACAGACACTTACACAGTAGTTCATGGTAGTTGTAGGTTAGGGACAGATATAGCTGCAAATGAACATTTCACGTTTAGGCGGAGTACAGAAAGCTTTGCGGCGTTGCTCAAATAGGTGATTGTCAAAAGGGTTGATGGATTAAATCGGTTGAGGTCAAGATCTCGAAACACATTTGCCATAACTTACGACGCATCAATAGGCAGAATGCAAACACTGCGGTTTGCAACCAGATCCACTTAAGATGGTAACTTGGCCTCCCTAAACCACCACCTTCAATCAATATCAACATATTTTTGACTGACAAATGCTCCTTTCTTGACTACTAGTTAAACGCCAGTGTCAGATCGGTGCCCTCTTTCAACTTCATACTTGTCCTCAGCTGATAATATCGTCTCACATGCTTGTCTTATCAAGCGACGTCTACTAAGCACCAAATCAGCAGCATTAGCATTCCACCTAGGAATTCAAGAGCAATAACTGGCAAGGTGACGTGTGCAGTGATGGACATGTGACCACATGCTGCCTGTTACATTCTTCTCCATGGAAAATGAGGCCAATACACCTGCAGCATCTAAAAGAAGAGTAAATACATGCGTAAGTCTCCTGCCTTTTATACCATCAGTACGAAGTCACCTTACTAAAGTCATCTCATTAGTCACCCGAAAATCATCGCAGCGGCAGTAACAGCGGCCAATTTCAACCACCGACCAACCCGAGCACACTGAGCATTTTATCTTTCCACCCTTTCTTCAAGGAAATGCAGACTGCACATTCTTAGGAAGAGGGCATCATGCAAAGACTGCGAAGGATGAGGAACCTTGCACTAACGTTAGACCATGGGCATTTTCTACACAAAAATGGAACAACTTGTCCAAAATCATGTAACCTTGTATTTTGTGTAAAAACGGTCAGCCTTTCTGACTTAAGAATGATTTCAGGCAAAGTGTTTGTCTCTTTAGGTGGCCAAATGAACTGCGTGCCCTCAATATGGCCTAGAGTATCTCCGAAGAATCACAGTTATCATTTACGCATCGCATCGCAAAGAAGTCAATTTCTTGTCAAATTCTGATCGGTTCTAGTCAAGTTTCCACTGTAGACGAAAATTAGTGTTAGCTTGATTGCGATCGTCAGTGCAGAATTAGAGTTTCATTCGCAATATTTAAGTTCTCAAACCACTGCGAAGTTGTCCACCGACTCTCTACTTTCGCTTGTTTCCTCCCACAGTGCTGCAGTTTACAGGGCCACTTTACAGAACACGACTTGCATATGTGCAAGTGAATTTTCCACTGACTCACCTACCCCATCGCTTGCAGCGATTGCGGTGCATAGGCGGCTTGTGCGCTCTTTGACAAAGTAGGCTTCTCACGTATCGACCAGGCCCATAATATCACTGAACACTCGAAAATCATCATGGAGGGGGAAAATTTCCCTTACAGCTTTCTCCTCTCCATAACGACGTGGTACCTCACCCGCGGAAGGCAATTCTCCAGCTTTCCTTCATCCTCATCCTTCCATCTCCCAATCCTGCCTCCACTTTCATTTCTTCCGCCCGTGTAATGAGGCTTCTCTTTCTGCCTTCGCCATTTCATTATAGTTAGTTATGAAGAAACAGATCACTGTAAAACTTGGCAAAAGCAGTCAGGAAGAGGAATGACCTCAGCAGAGTACCCGCAACTGGATATTCGTAGCCAAGACTTCAACATCGTCGCCCATGTCCATGTCGGGGGGGCAGCGCGAACGGAATCATCTGGCATGGGTTCAAATTTGAGTAATCTCCTGCAAGGAGAGTAGGTCGGGGGCTCTGATGAGAGTACCTATGAAGCCACAAAGTTAGCTTTATCGAACGCAATCGCCCTTTGCTGTCGAGCAATGTGCCTATTCCAAATGTACAAGAACAGGGTCAAATAAGCTGTCCTTATACAAGAAGAGGCAAATGAGTGCAAATAATCGTTGCGTCTCAAGTGCAATTAGGACATTCATAGAGTCATCATCATCGCCACACGTAGACTGCTTGGCATAATTGGTAAAGCTTAAAAACAAGTCGAACTCAACGAGTCGATTGACGGCCTACTTGATTACCTCCTCACTCGCATGGCTGACGGAGGATATGGGTGGGAGTGGACTTGAACTTCTTAAGCGCTAGCATAAATGAGATTGGCCTTGCCGCCTTTGCCAACTCCGGTGATATGTTGGGGTCTTGGGGTAATATTTACTATCGCTACTTTTCTCTGCCATGCGTTTCCTTTCCCCAGGTCCTAATACCTTGGTGTATCCGACATTTATGGTGTAGGCTTAGGCACTTAATGTTTGGTGCAGAGGTTGGAATGAAGAAAGCTCTTTCACCGAGGCATTGAGGAGGTTGCAGATTTGGCGAATGGGACCCAATTGGTCCTCATTTTTTGCATTCAAAGCTCCTTCTGCTAAATAAATGGGTGGGTGTAATCTGAAGAGCCATGCGTCAAAGCGAGTTTGCAGTACATCAAATCGTAGAAGACTACACGCACCTTTAGCTGCTTTATTTGAAAGGTCCTTAACCGGCTGAAATTGAACAAGGTGAAGGCGGCTGTAGCCTACAGAAAATTGGCAAAATATTAATCAAAGGATACATTTCTACAGCATAACTTTCCAATTTTAGCTTCTAAAATTCGGTTAGAATGTGGTGCATGAGCCTATACATGCAAAGAGTTGTCACGATCGCGGGCCATTCTAACGCTTATGGAGGCTTAATGAGACATGACTAGTTCTGATCATTTAAAGGCAACGAATTGGTTTTAGAAGCTTAACTTTTGACCTTATCACACAAATCACCTCAAACTAACTGCCAGTTAGTATCATTGATGCCTGCGCAATTTTCAGTCTTCTGAATCGCCACTGGTCATTAGACCACGTGGTTCCGACTCGTAACATTAGCTTCAGCGTCCTGCTTGGCATGTGCATTCATCCATGAAACTGCGCAATTTTTCATGCTAGCTGCAAGATAAATCAAAGACCACAGCGAAATATTTCTTGCAGCCCAGCGAATGGACATTTTGCGTCCTAGACAGTCTCTGTAGGGAACATATCGCTCCTTTCGACTTAAAATAGTTTATGCTAATGCTACCAGGACCACTCAAAGTCTATTATTTTCACGACTTTCCCAGAGCGGTCTTACAATATTACTAACCACAAGGGTTGGAAAGCAATTCACAAATAGCATCACCAATGTCATACTTCCTCCAGAGTCGTCAACTCGAACTCTGTCAATTCTTTTAAAACCAAATCTTCACAATCACTTAATCAGCTTCGACCAGTTAATAAAGGTCGCTTTATGCCTCTCGATACACCGCAGTCGCCATTTCGTCGGCTGTTGTAGAGACTCAGATTCTAAAGGAATTTGCGAGGTACTCTATCCCATTTAAATTATCAAGCGTTAGACTTGCAATGACTGCAATAAAACAGCCTGATGAGATGCGAGAGATCCTAAGGTAAATGTGGAATCATCCTTGGAAAATTGCAAAGTGTCTACCACCGCTAGATCTATTTTCATCTTTTAGCAGTGTAGTTTTCTGGGCAACGCTAAGTATACTGCTCTAAGTTGGGCACTTAGCCAAGATAAGCCCATGCGCACAGTCATTACTTATGCAAACTGCAAAGGTATTCATTGTAATTCAATTCGAATTGTTATCTAGCGGTGGTTTCAACTGTACTTCATGTTCGTGATATTGTAGCGAACTTATGTCTACGTTTGAACACGCGAAAAGCGCATATGTCCATGGTGCTGCTCCTGTGATAGCAAGGACTATGTGCGCTGACAAGAGCTAATTTGTGCTTTGTGATATAGAATGGCTTTAGGGACGCCAAGGAAAAAATTGATGGGAAGTTAAAGCTCGTCCAGTGAGGTCCACTTAAAAATGTGCTGATGGGTATACATCGAAAGACTGATGTATTTTGATGCGATTTGGTCAAAAGGTCGGTAGTTTTCGAATTGAGCATTTCGACTCATACTCATACAAACGGAGAGGACTAAACACAAACAAATGAAAACAAACGTTTGCTTCTAAAATCTTGAATTGGTCTCAACACAGCCTTCGTATATCCCATGTTAGCGCACAGATTCTGCCTCACACTGCTGGGAAGAATTTACATAAGTAACTTGGAAAAGGCCCTTTCCTTTGCTTTCACTTGCGACACTGACGACTTGATTTGCAATGATGAGTTGGAGCCCGCAGCTTACACTCAGTCTCCTAAAATGCAGTTAACTTGCCCTAAGGGGAATGGAGTGGTATCCGATGTATCCTAACCTTAGTAGCTGCTGGTTCGGATATTTAATCTTTTACACTATATGCGTGTGAAATGATGCTATCCACAAGTCACCCACCACATTTTTACCGTAGCATTTGACACGTGCGGTTAAATGGTGCTGAAGTGACCCGGTTGCGATTTCTGATAGCACGATTAAAAGTATAATCTATTCATTGCAATACTTAGTTTCTCGTCTATCCAAGAGCATAGACGGAGGTGTGCAGGAGTGTGGTCAAAGCGACAACACTCAGGTTAGTTGACTTGACATCCACTACATTAGCAGTTCAGCCTCTGAGAGCAGATTGACACTGACGATACCAGAGCTTATGATACCGCAGGTCGTTCGAATTTGGATCAGTCGTCAAGTCCAGAATCGTTCAGCAGACGCAAAGGAAAAGGAAAATGAGAATGGATTCCCAATATCGGCCAATTTTGTACTGCTCATCAATTGCATGACTTTCAGACCTTGTCACAAGTCATCTATTAAATGCCGCTATCCACAAGTGTTTCGGTGTGAGTTGCGTGTGAAATTCTTGAGGCATGTGCCAGTAAATACAGTGTGAGCGCAGCCAAACTTGGAAATGGAATGTCGAAAACTAAGTTTGACTCACCACCACATTACTAGGTTGGCGAAAATGCAGTCCAGCAGCTATAGTCCCTCATCCAACGTGGTTGCTGATCTCCGTTAACATTAACTGTTGGCATTTCACTAAAGCACATATCTGAGGTAGAGTTTTCGAGAAAAATAGAAATGTGAGGACGTCAAGCAGTGACTCAAGATGGTAGTCCCTTCTGATGCGTGCCATCATCTGATCTGCTGTTCATAGTTAGAGAGTCGTAGGCCATTTAAGCGCTCCCCTGTACGTTCATGTGAAGCAACAGTTGGTAGATGTAAGGAGGTGGTTTCATCAAAATCACGCAACAGGCTTAGTTTTGGTGGCAAATAAAGCGTTGCCGCCCAATTTATGCATCGAATTGCGCTTCTACAACTAAAGTTCTTTGGCGTGAGCGATAATATGATGTGACATATTCCGTGGGCAGAATGTGGAACCAACGTGACGAGGAGTTAAGGCCATGTGATTTGATAGCATAGCAAAGGAGTGCACAGCCTTTTATTCATAAATGCTTGGATCAGCATCTATTTGAGAAGATGTCCCCACCTCTTTGAACACACGGTGATCTGCAATGTAGAGCAGTTAAAATTGTGGGGAATGAAAATTCACACTCTGAAAAGTGCAGCGAAAAAATTTTGGATGCGTAATTTTTGATATCACATTCGCCGCGTTATCTCCTTCACCGTTTGAAGTGGCCCTGTCCTTGCTTGCCTTTGCAAAATGCATGCATTTGGAAACCTAGCCGAAGATATTCATGCAGTCCGTAACCTTCCTAAACCGTAAAATCATGGGTTCTCAGACCACTCATGTGCACGGGAGCTTCAATATGCATACTTGGGCCCTGAATGTTAGAAAAGCATGGTCTTCTGATCAACAAGATTCACGCTATTTGTACCCCATAGATGGCATATTTTTATAATATCGCCGAATTTTTCAAAACGTGACTAAGGAAAATGATGAAGTTCAAAAGTGAACTCAGGAGTGTTTAGTATTGACACAGAACTGAGGATTGTGGTAACTGGAATATAGTGTTTCCGTAATGGGTCACTTCTGACTTGCTCATTGGCAAATAACTCTTTGCCACCGCAACTGCATTTCGCTTAAGTCGTAGCAAAAGGATCGTCACTTCGGCATCCTTGTGTTCCATTCATACCGATGGACTTCCTGCCTGACAACGCTTAACCGTTTTGTACAGATAACCCGGAACGCCACGGCAAAAGCAGCTGTGGACCAATCTTGTACCAATTATCAATATTTCCAAGTTCGTTGGCCCGATTTCGACTCCGAATACTGCAGAGGAGATATCTTTCCTAACCGAATGGAAAGGAGGACCAACAGGCGCTTTACCAAATTCCCTAGGCCTAAAATTCATAAATCTAGACGTGCAGAACACCTGGAAGAGGAGGTTCTGGCATGGCTCTCAGATCACCTCTTCTTGTATCGCAGCAAGAACATGATGCATTGCACAATTGTTCTAGTTCTGTTCATTCGTAAGATGTACATCTGTAAGATGATACTACCTCCTGAATCACTCCTCTTGCTACATTTCGACTTGCGGAAGACGTGATGCTAAAGAATTTTTAATTAACCCTTGATACCTACCATCTCCTTCCTCCGAAACTACTTCGCCACATCACTCGCGATCCTCACCTGAGGCTGACTGCTGCAAAAGACCAGGGCAAACGCGTGACCAAGTAGGAACGCGATAGCGATGTTTAAATGGAATGAAACAGAATATTTAAGGCAATGCACTTTGACTAGCAGGACCTTCATTTCCTCACCGGCACAAATACCGCCTTGACAGTGACTTTGCCTATTTGTGCCTTATCTGCTCATTAGTACACTCCGTGTCATCTTCAGGTGCCCATTATTTCTTTAGGAGGGACCTCAATGCCTAAACTTGAGGTGAGAGTGAGCCGCAGGGAAAAGTCACCTTCACTAACTATCACCAAATGTAGTAAATAGGCCGTCATTCACGAGGGATTTATATGGACACAGAGTCTACGATAAATGCACTTCTCCCATATTTTATCAGATTTTGCACTTTCTGTCAGCACTACCTCGCGTTTGACAGTCTCATCAATGTGTCATGCTAAATTCCCTCTGTCAGCCCGATAGCGAAAGCAGTCGTGTGTGCTCTGTCGGGGACCTTAACTGCACAGATCATGACTGCTGTTGCAGCCACTGCTAAATCTGCCAGCTGCGTCAAAGCTGTTGCTACTTCCTTTCTGCCCTTTGTGCTGCTCCAATTGTTCTGCAGCACATTTAGCATCACCAATTGTGCAAATTGGAAATGCCTATTCCTCATTACTTCAAACATTTAAGGTGTGTTATAATCCGGGAAGACAAAGTGCAGCGGCCTAGCAGTAGCGGTGCAGGAGGTAAAACGAGTGTACACATGCCATTTGCCTCTCAAATAGCTATTCCTGGTTCCGTTGGCTTCCATACGTAGAGGACAGCCTGAGTTGAAACATGAGGAAATGGCCTGTGAAATCTGCATGACTCGGCTAAAGCTCAGGGAACACAACGAAGAAGTCGCAGAGATGACGGTGCTTCTGACGAAAGTCTTTTGGAAAATTCACGCTGTATCTATTCTTGCTTAACGTTATTTCAAGTACGAGAGTATGTTATCTTAAATGTAAAATTAAGAGTTGCTAATTAAGTGGCAAGAATCCAGGCAAACGTGAGCGGTGCACCACATAGGGCATGCAAATGGAAATTCAGGTAAAGAACTCGCTGCCATTAGAGGCGGGTGTGTCAAAAGCGTCTCATCTGGCGGTAGATTCCTTCTCGAGAACAGTCACACGCAAGGGAGTGGTGCGGATCGTTTCCCAATGACTCACGTGTTTCATGCTCCCAGAAAATAAAAGGTAGCATGGAATTTAAATAAACAGACAGAGAGTTGACATCAGAGACTGTGGCTAACTTTCTGAATGAGTGCCCAACATACTTTGTAACTTTTTTCGACTTACATCACATGCATGACCAGCGCTGGTTGAACGTCAGAGATCTCATCTAATCCAACATTTGAATAAATCAGAGGTCACATTTTTGCGCAAAAGGGATGTGCGGTTCATTTTTATTTGATGCAGCAAACGTTTCACGAGATCTTACTATCGCTACATAGCAATTACATGAGAAGGATTAGTTTACATTTGGTTGAAATTTCCTTGATCGAATTGGAACCATCTCCTGATCAAAAAACTAGAGTAGTGGATAACCAAAGCAATGTAACCATTCAAACTGTTCAAAGATTCTAGCATAAAAATTTTCACTCGATTCCTAAATGCTTCAACATCCAGTCTAATCAAATTTGTACATCAGAAGGGGCTTTACACCAATCACTGTATAAAATGCACTACATTTTACGCTTCCAAAAATTGAACCTTTGGGCCGCCATTGTCTTAGTACGTATGACCACTGACGCCTAGGGTGCGGGACACGAAGAGCTAGCAAATACATATTGTCATCTCACTATCCAAGGTCTCGCATCCAACCTCGTCTATGCGACCAAAATGCTGCTCTAAAACGTCACTCACAGTGTTGCTGCAGCTGTGCAATTTGCGAACCCGCCGATGCCAGTGAATAATGCGATTTTTTATCCTTGCTGCTCCAAAGTACCGACAGGCGTCTGGCTGCTTGATGCAAGAGGCTTCGACAGCAGACATGTCATGCAAAATTCAGCAAAATTTGCAGGGTATTCCTGTTCAAATTTGGGATTTTCCAGTGTAATGTCAATACCTTTGCTTCGAAAAACCCAATCTTAACCGAAAGCCAATGCCTTAGCTCTGCTGCTTGTTAACAAAACCCGAACAGCCGTATTTACAAACATTTGTGGAATCGGCATTCAAAAACCAATGTCACTACTAGTTTGCATTAGCAACGCCCGTCTAACTATTAGGTGGTCGGCTCGACTGCTAACCCAATTGTGCATGTACGGTACGGTGTCAAGTGGCGCAGATAAAGGCATGCTATCACTAGCGTAACAGCAAAGGCATGGCTAGTAAATAACACGCTCTACCCTAAGCATCGAGAAAAATGACGGTCATAGTTAAACAAAGAGCCATGATTTTGCGTAGGAAATGTGCCGTTGTTTGCAATTGTTGGGTACATTTACCAAGGCTTGCTGCATGAGGCAAGGAAGCCTTAGCAATGAATATGGGGTAAGGCGCCTTGCGAGGGGATAAACGTGAGGAGGGTTGTACACGTTGCCGTTTATCGGTACTTACCCTGCAGGATTTGTATGGACAGAACCATTGCAGCTCAGGCTAAGACAGCGAGCTGCCATTCTTTGGCAGGTCCTATGAGGGCCTAGAAGACAGAAGCAATTGGGAGAAAGCGGTCGGGATGCGACTGGAGGCTTGTTGGTGGATATCTGCATTGAATGTCTGATACGCTGTCGATCAGTATGCTGTCGACAGCTGGCTAGTCCAAGATGGCAGGTATAGAAATAAAGCTCTGTCATACAGTGGACGACTTAGCTTTTACACTGCCGTGGAAGTTGTGCTTCGCCGTTGGGACTAAGGAAAAAATGATGGGCAGACACTTGCATGCACTAGATTACAATATATAACTTTGAAAGTTTATCATGATTTTAACTGATTGTCGTTCTCTAAGAGAACAGACAACTAGGTGTTTCTGTTGCACAGTTCTGACACTTTGCAAAGAAATGCATTGGCTTAGTTCGCACCATGTAGGATGGCTACTGACCACGTCTTGATATGTGGTGTTTTCGCAACGTTGGCTGTATAAATAGCCATATGTTAGGCTGTCATTCGCCTTGGTTTCAGTAACGCGCATATCTATATAAACAACTCCCCTGTCACCTAAGTCCGCACATAAGGGTGACAGCAAGACTTGGTCCGTTGTGCAATGCCGTGGCAACCACGATGGTTCGAGTGTTGCCGTTTGCTTTCCGTGGGCTGATTTAAAGGAAGTCTCTACATAATTTGGTTATTTGCAATTGTGATTGGGAGCGTTCGCTGCGAAGGCACAAGTATGTTTTAAATATACTAAGGCTTGCAACAGAACTTGTAAAAGGGTTTTGGTCGCTCACCTGTGCTAACCAGTCGAAGGCTGGACTGGAGTCAGTAGCATGGTTAATTGGTCCTTAATTATGAAATGTAATCAAAACTCTGAAGACAAAACGATTTTATGAGCATTGCTTCAGCTATTCCTCTTCCGATTTCAACAGATTACTGAGTGCAAAATTGACGTAAGTTGAAGTTGGGCGTACCTCAGTCGCATGTAAGAAATCTTGGCAAAAGTTGCTGCCAAGGTACAAGGACATTTCAAACGTGAGCACTTATTTTGCTATCGCGTTTGTAGCAGAATTGATTTAGACACTTTGGACCATATCCTTCATGCTTTTGTGTCTTCTCTGGCAAGTAGCGAGCAAAGAAGGACAAATAGTGTTTAAAGGACTTAATGATAAACATCAAAACAAAATTTCTAAAAAAGCGCTGACAGCTTTTTAGATTTCCAGCGTTCTTCAACGAGTGAAGCCCCGAAATTCTTCACTAACAAAGCTAGCCAACCATTTGAATGTTCGCTCGATAAAGCAAATAACTCTAACGTTTTGCAAAGTTTCAGCAAGTTAAAAAGCCTTCACCGATACTAAACATTTTGCGTCAGATTTAGGGATTCAATGTAAAAACAACATAAATTGCCACTACCGCATGAATGGGTGGTTCGACTCTTCTCAGCAGACGCCTCATCGCTGACTCATCCACTTTGGATGACTGGCCGATCAATGGGTCAATAAAATCGATAAGTCCGCCTAGTGTATATCCATTGCGTGCTGGTTATCTGCCTAGCCGGTAGGTTCATTCACTGATCCATTTGATCCACAAATGGGTGAGTGCAAAATGGTTCCAGCATTTACCCAAGTTTATGCCATGTAGGGCTCTCAAGTGTTGCAAAATGGACCAATTTTTATACTGCATCGTAGAATCCGATATTATTACGGCTCCGTATTCGAGTGTTTAAACCCACCTACAATCTTTTGATGAGAAGCAAATTTTATCTATTTAGCTTATTGTGCATAGGAACCAAGCCATTTTTAAAACCAACGTTATTATTTATAGGTCCGCCTCTCAAACGAACCATTTCATGTGCACCGAGTAAATAATTGTTAAGGCCTAGGGCAATCAGCTGATACTGCAAATGAAGACGAGCTGCAAGGGACATCGGCAAACCTTATGATAGATTTGTGCACGAGGTAAAGTTAGCATTCGTCTGGCAATAGTTGCCGAAGATATCGATTCGTAAGGCATAGCATTGGCAGTTCGAGTCAGAGCATGCCGAGGAGCGTTTAATTATAAGGGCATAGCGTGACAAGGGTTACCGGATTAAAATGTAGCAGCCCACTTACAACACTTCTCGAGTGTGTTTCAAAAGTAGCAAGATAGTAAAGTCCTCTGTTTGACGCAAACAAGCGTTAGTCAAGGAAGCGTTTTCAAGGCCGCCACTGTGGAAGTCTCTTTAAATGGCCTTAACGCACTTTGCCATGACGCTGCTGCAAATTTGGCAGAGTACATCGGCGAAAGGGTTGTATGAAAAGTGAGTTGGTTTGTTGATATTATCTCTCCAACTAGTCATTATTTAAACATCAACCGACCCCCATGCACTTACAATGGCCTATTTTTTCCCATGTTGCACTCTTCTTTTATTTAGATTGAGGCAGGCAACTCGTGGTTGAGAAAGAAGCGTCAAAAGGTCCAAAAGCTGTTATGCTCAAAGGACAGCTTTGCGGCCTAGTTCCCACCATTCATTTCTTCGTCACTGCCTCAGTTCCACTTCGATTCTTCCTTGCCTCGGGTCTTCAAATAGTACTCGACTTCCGCCGCTTCCATCCCAACTGCTCGTCAGTTCTAACCTCTCATTACGCCGTTCTCTAGACGTCAAAGGACCACAGCAGACATATTTCATAGAAGTTAGATGTGATTGGTAATATCAACCCTTCCTCCCCCCATTGTGCCTTCTTCGTTTGCTTTCTCTTGCTTAATTTGCGCACGTTATTTCGATACCTTCACATCTGGTGTCCGGTGAAAATCACATATTAAGGAAAGGCTATACTTGGCTTCTTTATGTGTACCGTTAAAAAAAAGTAATGATGCACCCTCCAAATCGATTTCTTTGGATTAAGCTCAGTTAAATGGCTGGATTAAAGGTAAATGTTTCAACTCGTGAAAAGATGGTAGAAAGGAGAGCGATAAAAAGGCTGCACCACAGTACTGTGCAGAGTGATTCTATGGTGCTCCACTTCCACTCATCTGGCTCCACCTCAGCCTCCAATTCCACATTCACCTCCCCTGTCGTCCTCTGCGTGCTCGATGGCTGGCACGTCGGCAACGGTGTCGTCACGGTGTACGATGGCGGTGTAGTAGGTTGGCAAGCGTCACCACCCCACCTGCTCATTCATATTCCACCACCGTCTAGTCGTAACCAAACGGTCGGATAGACCACATTCTAATTTTATTATTCTGCACCAAATCAACCTTGTCTTCATCTCCCTGCGCTCGTCCCTGTTGCTCCCTTTGTGGTTGTCCTTTGTCCCATTGTCGCGAATGAGGCTTGAGTAAGGGCAATAATACGAATAACTGAAAGTGAGTAGAGAAAGCTGAATAAAGGCTGAAGACTGCTATTGCTGCAAGTAATGAGGCAGGTGAGTCAGTGTGAAATCCACTTGCACAGGAACGTGTCGCCTTTTAGAAAATAGTCTTGTCGAAGACAGTGCTATCGACTTGAGGGGCAGGAAGGAGCTAAGAATCTTCGACCAACTCCACAGCAGGTTGACGTCTCTAAAAGTACGAATAAATTCTAACGTGCGACGTATTGTTTGCGCTACTGATGAAGCATGTTGAGTTATTGACCGGTCGATCAATAAGGAAGGATGACAAGGAAGAGGGATGGATGGTGTCGATTACACAGTTGTGTGTAGTTGCACTTGTGTGCGCAAAGTGAAAACAACTTCAAGTGCCATTTAGCCTGTATGGAAGGAGAGAGATTGGAAGGAGGTGGTGAAAAATGTGTACAACTGTATCAAGCACAGCGTTGTTCATCCAACTTCTTGTCGCATCATTCGAGGGTTATTTTGGTGACAATGAAGCAAATTATGGATTTGAAGAGAAGAGAAGGAGGAGAGAAAAAGGCGGTGGATAGAGTATTGTGCAGCCCAGGTGGTAAGTAACTGAGCGAGAAGAAATAATTTGCCGTCCTGTTGAGTTAGTGCTCGATGAACTGAACCGTTATTTGCATGCCGCAATAATCATACAAAAAACAAAGTTGGTGTGGGGTAATTGTAGGGTGACTGCATTTTCTAATTTTCGGAAATTGGTTGTCTCGTTTTAAAATTTAGTCGCAATTAGAGTAACTGGTTATCCTATGCAATCGCTGAGGCGCCTCGATGTAATTTTCTGTCATTCAGGTTGACCATAGTTTTGTCTTTGGCTTCCTTTGGTAGGGATTTACAGTAACTCCAATACTGCTTGTCAAGTGGCTCCTCAATGCAGCCGCTTCGCCACGAGGATTTAAGTGATAACGCCAAAAAATAGTAGAGAGCTTTAGTTTAGGCTGCAACGTTAAATGGTAGTGGTGGAGGAGGAGGAGGCTGAGGCATCTGCTTGAAACTGGTGGCGCACCAGTAATCAATAAAGAGCTATTTTTTGGTTCACAGCATGATAACCGTGCTTAAAGATGGTGAGTTGAGAAATGAATTGCCGTCTTGCGTAATCTTGCCGCAAAATTGCACCGTGCTTACATTCTGCCTAACTGCGACGTCGTAGGCCTTGATAACTGCAAATCGGGATCTGACTGCATCTTTAGCACTCATTTATTTAAACCTTATCAATCACGCAACATGTTTCAAATATTTTGGTGCTTTTCTTTATGACTGTGACGTGTATCCTGCTGTTGAGTGCGTGCTGGTAGCTGGCAATGTCGAGGAAACCCAATTCGTACTTTTCCATGAGTCCCTCAAACTTCGCATTTGTATTCTGCATTCGACATTCTTTATAATGCTTTCTGTTTTGACTCCATCCATTCACTATGCCTAATTATTTGCATTGTGCTCCACGCTCTACGACCCGGGCTCTGTAGCAGGCTACGTTCCACCTCAGCGCACTTTTGTTTGATGGATTTAAAAGAGTATTAAGCCCAGCAAGTAAGCAGAGTTAGAAGAGCCAAGCATTCAACGTGAATTGTTCCTTTTTTGCAATATTCAGGAATTTCGGGATTTGTCTGCCAGCGAAGAAGGCCATGCTGACAATGATTGATCAGGTACTAACTCGGCTGAAGGCATAGAAGGATAGAAATCACTTGATGACACGGTGGCCATGGAACTGCAGCAGTGCACTTCATAGTGAGGTACAGAAAAGGGTATGCATATTAGTAATGCAGATGTTCCACTTCGAACACAGAACCCGACAAAGACCAGTGATGTCGTAGTGCTTACCTTATTTTGAGCAAGCTCTATACATATCATAAGAAACATACGTATAGTAGTTAACCCGAAAAACTGTGGCGTAATAGAGGTTCCTTACACTCTCTTACAAATTAGCTGTAAGAAAATAACCTCTTTTGGCATGGAAAGCGAAAGAGGTGTGTCTGAGTTGATCTGGTGCATCTCCAAAAGGGCTGAGACCCTATTGTACCAAGATGGTGTTAAATAACTTGAGCACTATCCAGGGGTATAAAAATGCTATGTATCTCAAAAAGAGGTGACAACGATCTTCTCTGGAACCAAATGAGAGTGAATTGTGCCCAGCCTACGTTGCGTGGATCACTGCGGATACCACTTCAATGGTATGCCAGACTGGTTGCGAAGCGCAACCGAGACGAATACCAAGAAGGCACGATAGGCTAAAATGGTTGTTTCACCCTTTTAAATTAACTTGACACATGCGCCCAAAATTGTGCAAGTCAAAAGGCTTTCTTTGGAGGTATGTTACATGAGAAATTCACTGTATTTAAATCCTCATCGGATGTTTTTCGAGTGACTTAAAAAAGATGGAAGCTAAAGATTAAACTGAGGTAAGAGGCCTTCGAAGATGAGACGCGCAGGCAGACAGTAGATTAGGAACAGGAGAGTGTGAAGCAGGTTTGCCAAGACCGCGGGTCGCAGAGGCCAGGGTATCGCATATTCAGCCTACGCAAACCAACAACCGCGGCCTTCGTTTCCCGAATGAACAACCAGTTCCAATTGCTACCATGACTTTCGTCTTTCTCGCCATGGTTTTGATCAAGATGTGAGTTTTCCTGCCCAGAAACTACTCCCATCTGTCAATGTCTAGTTTTGTTGGTGGTGGTAGCAATGTCTAATGATGTCATATTCATGAGAGACCCCCCACCTGTCGTCACCTAGAATAACGTCCGCGGTTTCCTGCGGAACAACATCGGACTTCTTTGCCACTAAGTGCATCAGTGGATGTTCGATCCAGCGACTCCTATTCAATCCCCAAATCTTATGCCTCCTTTGAAGGGCAGACTTCATTGGCGCAGCCACCAGTACGGGTTTCTCCAATATCCATTTTTTTCTACCACCACTGATGAAATGCGGTTTGATGTCTATTGGCATCTTTACCAATTGCGCAGCTGATAAGTGGTAGCGAAGCAGTGAATGCGTAAAGCACCTGAGTAGTCAGTCAAGGGCATGATAAGTCAAGTAGTCGAATCAGTGGTTGGTGGGTCATTTGATGAGTTAGGAGGTCGCTCAGTGAGGTGTGTTGAGGTTAACGACCGTAGCGACGGCGGAAGGAGAGTAGTTAGCGAAGACGACTAATCAGTCGTTCAAAAACTGGAATAGGAGAAGAGGTAGAGGAGGAAGTGCAGGAGGTTAAGGCATGTCCCCATGAGTGAGAAAGGCGTTAACAAAGTGAACGAGGGAAGGAATAAGGGAAGGAGCGGAAGACTGCACATGCACTGAAGGAGGAGGGATAGTCGGAGAGAGCGGATGATAGGCTAAGTAGGGAGAAGCACAGTAAATTAGCTTTTAACTAAAGCATTAAGACAACCACTCACCTACCTTCCTATTCCTCTATCTATCCATATATCTACTATTGTCCAGCATGTATCTGTTTGTTAACCCAAACCTATGTGCATATCATTCGGATCGTCCGTCCCTTACACGTCTCTGTATCTATCTCAAGCATCAGCTAGGCGCTGCATGTGGTGGTGCCAGTGTGCACAACATCATCTTCTCTCATTCACCATTTCATTTAGTTATCTGTTTGACTTAATCATTGCTTCATCTTTCCTTCTTCCCTTAAACTCAGTTGCAGGACCGCTGGCTGATTGACTTAGTTCTGCGCGCGTTGACGGAAATGTTAGTCACTCGTAAGGGTATTTTGAGGTGCGGACTATCTTGCACTTTTCCTCCTGCATTCTCTCCAACATATTTCCGACTCTTTCTTCCTCCTTCCCATTTAGCTCCACCCACGCCTTCAATTACATATCCACCTTATCTTTCTCCCCACCGTGGCTGCCACTCCGCTTTTCGACAGTGGCTTCACTTTGGTTAGCGGTGACGGCATGAGAGAAGTGCATCTCATCAGGGAGGACGCCAAGTGCCACAACTTCACCTACTCATCCAATCCAACCATTGGCCGACGTAGCCAGACGGTCGGACACGCCGCCTTCCGACTCATCCTCCAGCACCAATTCGATGTCACTGAGGCTGGAAGAACACTCAAACTGTGAACTGCACACTGACGCTGCTCATGTTTCAGTGCGCAAAGGAGAAACGAGGCTTTTACGGAAAAAAGGACAGAGTGGTCTTTTGGGGTAGAAATATGGCAAATTATGCGCATTACTTTTTAAATATTTTACGCTAAGAATTTCATGCCATTATTTTAATTTTTTTGGGGCTTAAGCAGTGCAAATTATATTCGTTAAGGCTAAAGCCCTACAGAGGCTAATGTTCCATGAATTATCTAATGACTGAGCCTAGGTCAGCTTTTTCCTCCTGGGCACAAAATGCGGCAGACGATTAATTTCTGTATCCATATCTGATTTGATGTTGTCAACTTATGCTTAGACATCGACGTTAATGCGGTTCATTCAGGTCTGCCGCAAGGGACAATCTGCAGTGGCACGACCCTAGAGGTGACGTGTGTAGGGTTCGTAGCCCTCCTGAAGCTTTGTCTGTGCTAGTGGTAGCAACTTATGATTGTTCGGCCGTTTAAGTGTCTGGACTCAATGCATTAGGTTGCAAACATGGGTGTGGGTGTTAATGACGCATTTGCGCATTCACGCCATGCTTTTAAATTCATCTGCACCGGTTCTCCTTCAGAACAACCGTCTTGATCGACAACCTCAGGATGTTCCTCCCGAACTAGGATTTCTGAGTTTGTAAAAGTAAAAAACCAAATTATTGTGAGTTCTGCTACGAAGTTCTCCGACATGAACAAGCAAACTGGAATAGGCTACCTGCTTTGTGAGCAATTTGTTGCTACGGTAAATACTTTTGGACGACCACGCACACAGGTAGTGCCGGAATTATCAAACACTTGAGTAATTTCATAAAAGAAGTGCTTCAACTAACCATTGCATGGGTAGACTTATTACTGGGAGCTGACATTGGAACTAACGTGCACAAGATCCTCACTGGCAGAGACAAAAACATCTTTAAATCCCTCCTATTGTTCCACTGTTCTATTGCACAAGTGAATGCTTGATTTTTCCAACGCGCTATGCTCTTTCGTGTGCGTTCTCGACCTTGTTTGAATGAATGCTTCTGCATTCTTACGTGACCCGCTTATCAGCTTTTATTGGCACACAGACTGCACTTGCTGTTCTTAGCACTCCAATTATGGCAACTTCCAATTCGACAACTAAAAGCAGCAGCATCATTTGCACAAGTCGCCTGCTCCTTCTTCACCATGGGTCGATCCTTCCCTCTATCATACTTTGACGACCGTTGTCGTCAGCTACCCACCCACAGATCTGCAGCACAGTTTCACTGGGCATCTGGGACACTTTCTACTCTGTGGCCTTAAGGCATTTGGGTGGTTCATGGAAAACTAATCATCTTGTAACCTGCTCTCCATTGCCAGAATGGACACTTAATGCAGCCTTCATGCCTTGCAGTTAGGTGAGCTACAATATGGTCCGGTGGGAGGAAATACGCAGCAAATGTCCACTAACGCAAGAATCCTTTGCTGCTCCATTGCTTTTTATGCATCCTAAATGTGATGACAAAAATTGCAATTTAAGTTGGTAAAATAAACGCATATTAGTTTGAGGCATGATTTAAACTCCAAGATCTCACCTGCAGTGGACTTACTCAATTTGAATTGCAAACAAAATTCATGGGACGATTGTTGCGTGCGCGCAGCTGTGCAACTCAAATAGGCTAAAATTTTGGTGAACCATGGAGCAAAGGTGGAAGAAAAATTTGATCAAGCGTCCAAGCAAGATTAGTGTTAGGGTGACAGGTAGGAAAAGGGCGAGCTTCCTTGCAAGTATACCTGCGTACAAATTCAAGTACTTCAATAAGAAATGTTTTCCATTAAGGTGGCCGCTTTGCTCGGCTCTGTAAGGCAAATAGCAAAATACGTTTAGGTGTTGAGGTGAATGCTAACGCAACTTCTCTGCAGGCAAACTAATGAACGAAAGAACGCGATAAGTAAATGATGTTGAGAGGTGCCGTTTACCAACCCGTCCGTCAAAATTTTGGTTTGGTAGATCGAATCAAATGATTTTCTTGAAGCAGGAGTGCATTCACTCTCATACATAGCCCAAATAAACTACAAAAATAGGCACAAACAGCATCGCCTTTTGGCATACAAATGGGCATGTTTGTGCTGTTAGGAACGCCCCTTTCGCGAAAACAGGCTGACTGACTAGGGTGCAAGCACGCTGAATACTTCCGCACGTTTAACTAGGTCACATGGCTCTCAACTTCACCAAATTACCGTATCAAGACGTAAAAAGGCATGCTGCTGATCAATTCGAAGTCATTTGCTCATGGTATTAAGAGAAACATGAGACCTTTTATATTAGTAGCACATCTTTCAAGCACTAGCAGGCAATGCGCTTCTCTTACTCAATTATAGAGAGGTAGCAAGTTTGCTTTTTGAAATTTGTCACAAAATTCAGATGAACGCTTCCTTACCATTTGATGGTCGCGGAACGCTGACATATTCGGCCTTTTATTTTGACCTCGATCCCTCGACGAAAGCATATTTACGAGCCATCAAGTCCCCCGTCAATATTGCCTGCTCAAAACAGCATCAACAGCAAGCACTAGATTACCAGAGGTGCCTCAACCCCAGAAGACAACGCCGTTAAGATAACGACTAGGGATTTCAGACCCCGAAAACTTGCACAATCTTTTCTACCCAAATGGAAGCGCAATATATTTTTAGAACTTATTAAAAGTAGAAGAGATTTATTAGGTACAAGCAAAGTTTTGCTGACCTCTGCTTTTATAGAATAGTTCTTTTATAAAAGTTTTCTGCAGCCTTGTGCGGCACAACAGGACAATGTAACTTGCTAACGTGGCTGTACTGACCGTATCAAAACGTCTTTTCTTCCAATGCTTCTGGAACCTTCAAGCTCCATGTTCGACTCTCCAAATTTCGGCCACCAACCTGCTGTTGTTGCTTCCGTCTACATCCAATAGAGAGATAAGTGAACAAGTCGGAGATGGGCGGTGGGGACGAGAGGTTAGGACGCCTTTATTGAGAAGAGAATGTAATTTTATCCCTTGCGAAACTTTTTCCAGCAGTTGAGAAGAAAGTCCACCCGAACTCTGCGCGACATCCCCACTTGCAGATCAAAGCTGCATTCGCCACCGATTTACATGATATACACAAAAATTCTTTCTAATCACCCTTTAAAGCAACGCTTGCACACATGTAACAACTACCCAAAGAGTTGATTTTACCTTCCAGTCTGAGTAACATTGACCATCAAATTAAAGGGATTACAATTGCAGCAGTTAAAGACCAGGTGCATACCTTAACTAGGTAGTTTTTATTAGCACCGTAAATGGCTATTTTCTCAACGTGGCTGACAAATTTCGCGGTCAGAATAATCGAAGGCAGGATTACATGACTAATCTACAGGTGGAGGTCACGATATAGGAAGATGAAACATTTATGAGACACTATAATAATTCGAAGCTAAAGAGTAGGATTTGCGCCTTGAATATCTGGCAACATTATTGCATGAACTCGTGGTTGCGCGGTTAATATTTGCGGTTTTAAGGTCACGGAAGTGTATGAAGCCGAGGAGTGGAGAGGAAGACGTGGTAGGGCTGGAGGGGAGGAATGGAGAGTGAGTGGTGGACGGGTATCCACCAGCTGAAACCGGTCAGTACGGCAGGGTAACAATCACTTTCCAAACCACAGCGTTTACTATAACGCTACACCCGTGTAGCACCTCCACACCCCATCAACATTTGCAGCAGCGCCCTCGCTCAACCGATGTGTGTGCTCATGTGACTACTGCTGGTAGCATTACGGTAAGCACAGCACGCAATATGATGGTGCTGAGGTAACCGACTATAGGTATTGCAGTGCTGCAGTAATATTGTGACTCCGTGGCGCAACGGTAGCGCGTCAGACTCCAGATCAGAGGTTGCGTGTTCAAATCACGTCGGGGTCAGTGCTAACGGACGCTTTTCACTTTTCCTTTGTCACTGTCAACAGTACATCTCTCGCATCATCCTCTGCTAGCACTTTCTCCACTCAATAGTTGCTGCTACCACCGCGATCACTTCCATGCTGAAAACTATCGCTCTAACTGATATCTCCTGCGTTCTCCTTTTCTTTGCTCCTGAATATTTTCGTCCTTTTACAAGGCTGATTTATTTAGCGCGAAATACAAGCTCGTATAATCTTAGCCAAGTTGTCCAACTGTTGAGCGGAAAATGCCTATGGTCAACACTAGAGCAAAATTTCCATCCTTCGCAGTCTTTGCATGATGTCCCTTCCCAAGAATGTGTGGTCTGTAGCAAAATAAACCACCAAGTGAGTTCGGGTTGATTGGTGGTTGGAATTGACCACTGTTATTGCCACCGCAAAGATTTTCGATCAACTAGTGGGATAACTTTAGTTAGGTGACTTCGTACTAATGGCATAAAGGGGACGAGTTTCGCCCATGCATTTACTCTTCTTTTAGGTGATGCAGATTCATTGGCTTCATTTGCCTGTAAAGGAGAATGTGACAAGAGGCATGCAGTCACACATCCATCACCGCACACGCCACCTTGCTAGTTATTGCTTTTGAATTCTTAGGTGGGATGTCAATACTACTGCTTTTTGCTAAGTAGGCGTTGCTTGTCATAACAAGCATGTGAGATGACGTTATTAGCTGAGGCCAAGTATGAAGTTGAAAGAGGGCATCGATCTGACACTGGCGGTTGACTGTTAGACAAGAAAGGATCATTTATCTGTTCAAAATATGTTGGTGGTGATTGAAGATGGTGGTGTAGGTGGGCAAAGTTGCCGTCTTAAGTAGATCTGCTTTTAAACTGCAGTGTTTACATTCTGCCTGATTGATGCATCGTGGGTAATGGCAAATGTATTTCGGGATTCTCACCGCAAATAATTCAATCCATCAATCTGTTTGTTAGTTACTTATTTAAGCAACGCCGTACATATTTTTATACTATTTGCTTAAAGGCGAAACGTTCATTTGCAGCTAGAGCTGTCCCTATCCTACAACTACCATGAATAGACACACTTGGCGTGTGAGCACCTATGACAAAATGGGGAGCGGATGTGTAGAAAACGTTTAATTTTAGGAGCAAAAGATAATCGCAATTCACAAGGATTAACGGGGTTATAGCAAGAATCGTGTTTAATCAGCAGTGTTCATTCTTTGAATAAGAGGAGAATCCTAAGTGGGATTATTTGCGGACTATGGACTTTTGCCAAGTTCTATCAAATTAGATACTGAAGAGTGATGCTTATGCGCTAAGTAATGTTCCTCCCCTTTGCGTCTGTCTGCGTGTAACTACTCGAAGACTTAAGTGCTAAAGCAATTTTGCAGTGATAGAAATCCTTGCAGTTTGTGGCTGCACTCTACCACAACCTTAGAAACCCGGCTGCTGCTGTTGTCGCTTGTCCTTTTCTTGCCTTCTTATTTCCACCATACACCTCCGATAATAACCTCTACGCGAAGGCGTGTTTAAGCCACCACAGGATTGATGAGTGGCTAGTGCTCTTCTTAGCAGGCGCCCCATCGCTGACTCACTTGCTTTGGGCGGCTAGTCGATAGACGGGTCAATAAAATCGATAAGACCACCTGGTGTGTATTCGTTGCGCACGGATTCTCTGCATAGTCATTTGGTCCATTTACCGATCCACTCGACCAACTGTGAGTTGGGTTCTGAGCAATGGCACTGATGAGTGTGAGTAAAATGGTGTCAGCATTTACTTAAGATCATGTTGCGTAGGCCTGTTAGTTGTTAAACTATGCCAGTTTTATAACGTATCGTCAAGTTCGATATTATTACAGCTCGATACGCGAATGTTTTATCACATCTACGATCCTTTGATGCAAAACGAATTTGCACTTATTTGATTTATCGTGAATGAGAGTCAGGGCATTTTTAAGCCCAATGTCATTAATTATGTCTCCACCTCATGCGTGAGCTATTTAATGTGCGCTGGGTAAATAACTATAAGTTTCAGGGCAATCGGCTGATATCGCAAATGTATGGTTAAAAACATCGTCGAATTTTTTGATAGATTCTCGCACAAAGCAAATCTAGCATCCATCTGGCTAAGTTTGTCAAAAACATCGAATTCTTAAGGTATAGCACTGATATTTTCCAGTCACAATATGCTGAGGAGCATTTCACCAGAAGGGCAGAGCGGCTCCCAAAGAGCAAGATAGCGGATTCGTCAGTCCATCGCACGCTAACGTTAGTCAGGATGGCCAATTTTGTAACAATACCACCGAGAGCTTCGTCAACGCTATTACTGGAAACGGCTTTTTGGATAGCAATCAGCGCACTTCCACCAGCGCACCTGCCAGGGCGTTCCTGCGGACCTAGTGGAGCAAGCTGACGAAGGAGCTGCGGGAAAGGTGAGTAAATCTACAGATTCGGCCTCCTCGATTTGTCATCATTAACCATCAGCCCGCCCGTCTATGCGCTTCCTTTGGCCTAATTTTTTCGCCTTGTGGTGAGGAAGGAATGTGTCTCAGTGTTCAAAAGGCAACCAGCTCAAAGGACGGTATCATAAAAAGGAGTCGCGAATTGATAATCTTAATAGGGTGCCACATTGCAATCAAACCCATTAGCATCATACCTTTGCATGCACGATGATGCAAGAAACCCGCCTAATGTGGAAAATAAAATCAAGTAATGCCTGCTCTTCCAAAACCACCAACAAGAAGTGGTGTACAAAGCCACTACGTGGCACGCGCAACTAGTCGGTTTACACGTGTTGGATCGGAACACGTCAATCACTTAGACACCCACGACTCATGTTGTTCTTCGTGTCGTGACGTCCGCTTCCGTTCGTCTTGCTTTACGTTATTGTTCCCAGCATTCAGTTCTTCGTCACTTCCTCTTCGTCTTTTCCGTGCTTCGGGTCCTCATTTTATCCTCCTTTTCCGCCGACTCCATCCCATTTGCCACATAGTTCCAGCCTCCTACTCCGCCGCTCTCGAGACCTCGAATGACCAAAACAGATGCGTTACTTGGAAATTAGAGGTGAGTTGTACTACCAACTCCTCCTGCTCCGGTTGCGCTGTCTACCCTTCCTTCTCTCTTGCCTCATTTATGTGCGTCATTTCGACGGTATCACATCTAGTAAACAGTGTAAATCACGAAGAATGGGAAAACTGCACCTTGCCTCTTAGAGTGTTGTGCTAGAAGAATGCTCATATTGCTTCCGCCGAGTTGATTCCATCATATTTAGCTAAGTTAAATAGTTATATGATGGGATGAATGTGTCACTTGATGAAGAGATGAAGAACGCTGCACTGCAGTACCTTGCAGGGTCATCCTACAATGTCCATTTGTAATCCTCTTTTCACCTCCTCACTCTCCTTTTTTTCCGTTCCCAAGTTTTCTCATCTCTTCGCCCAAAACCCAGTCGTTCATTTGTGTCTTGCAGCTGAAGAGGCATGTTTCTTCACTTTCACGGGAGTAATGCATACACTGCTGGTGTCGTTTCTAATGAAAGGCAAGGATATGTCCAAGCGTAGCATTGCGAATTCGCACCAAAAGCGTCCTGTCATTAGTTGCATTAAAAACTATGTGGGCATAGCGCTGATCTCCTTGATTAAACTTATACCTTGCACTGCATTCGCCTTGTTGCACTTGATTTTAGTGAATCTAACAAGCGCTGAAAATCACTAAGTAAACAGAAGCAGAGGCAGCACACCTACTGAAGTGTAACAACTTACCTCAAATCCATGTCTCAATGTGGAAGCACTGTAGCACGAGACTCGAGACTGTGCCTAATTAGCTCAGGCTGGATTGCACTGGAATATCAAAGGCTAGGTTAGCCACCATAGACTGGATTATGACAGGCTTGAATAAATTAGGAAAAATGCAGCTGAAATGAGGCCTTCTTTCTCTTCCTCTCTGACATTAGGCATCAAAATGCATGCGTAAGAACTGGGTCTGATGGCATCCTCAAAATGGAGGTATGGGTGCTCACTTGCCTACTTCCCTTTTATACGCCATACTCCAACTTGCCTTTGATAAGTGCCTCCTTCGTCTCCCACTACGCCCGATATGTTCTTAAAAATTGCAGCCAGCATTATCTCATACCATGTGTGCTCCATGCATTCAATTCACCCGAAGAAGAGGAGAGGGCAGTCACCTACATTTCATTCCCTTGCCTTTGTTTTTCCCCCTTCAGCGCCACGAGAGTCTCTTGCTTCTATGGTTACCTCATGTACTTTTGAATTCATCTCCTTTGTAATTAACATGGAATTGTAACCGTCTCTTCTTCCTCCCCTTCCGTCCCCTCCTACCTCATTCTCTGCTAGCGCTCTCTTGGAAAGTCCCCTTCATCCTTCCACGAGTCGCCTCTTTTATTGTGACATGATCAAGTAATGGAAAGATCCATAACCTAGACCATATTAGCACAGACTAGCCTAAATTTGACCAAGTCACTTTACTAAGGACCAACACTTGTTTTAGCATAGCTTAATTTGGATCACCAAGTATTTTCATCTCCATCAGTTTATTGTCGCTTTAGTTTCTTCTATCCCGTCTCACCTTAGTCTCATCTTCTACACCCACACTTACTCGCTGAAGAGCGAAGGTGAGCGCGTTGCTTCTACTTCCTACTTCGCAATTTTCAGGCTAGCCAAACTACCACTTCCCCATCTCACTGCTTACTCAATTTATTTTCTCCTTGTAGATATTGCCTCAGCCTGGCGCACTAAGTGAACCTTCGATTGAAGTTTAAAGACAAACTCTGGGTGGCAGGCTTAGTGGCTTTTTCTACGTGCAATGGCAGAAGTAGTAGAGTCACCCATTAGAGCAGTTTAAGTTGCAGGATGTCTTGTACATCCCATTCCGCAATCGTCCCATAAACCCACACCCTCCACTCCTTCTCCTTCCCTCTCTACATCTGGCTCGACCTCTGCAGTCTTCCGCGTGCTCGACAGTTGGCTCGCCGGCCACGGATTCACTGTGGTTTGCAACGGTGACGCGGAAGAGTTGGATACCATCTGGAAGGGTGGCAAGTGCCACCACTCTGCCTGCTTAGACATATCCGACCACTGACAGGTCGTAGTCAAATAGTCGGACAGGTCGCATTCTGATTCATCATTCACCACCAACCCGACCACGTCGTCGTCGCCCTACGCTGGGTTCCGTTGTTTCTTGTTGTGGTTGTCCCTCGTCCTATTGTAGCGAATAAGATCTAAGTGGGGGCAAAAATACTAATGAAATGGATGTGGGCAGACAAAGCTGAATAAGGTCTATAGACTGCTGCTGCTGCAAGCGGTAAAGCAAGTGAGTCAGTGAGCAATCATTCACACACGAGTGGGATGCCTTCCGCAAAATTTCCTTGTCGAAAGCAGTGCAGTCGATTAGAGGAGCAAGGGGAAGCGCAGAATCTGTGAACACCTTAACAGCAGTTCAATACCTCAAAAATGGCTAATGGACTACAACGCGCGGGGTAATGACTGCTTCATTGATGAGTCAAATTAAACTATTTATCTGGTTGGTCATCAGAGGATGATAACCCTGGGAAGGGGTGGTTGGCGCCAGTTACACTTTCTTCGACTCAAATTTGGGTACCTTTGTTGATGATGCACTGTTGCTTTATCTTTAGCAAAATGCTTTTTGAGCAATTGAGGGAGAAGTCTACCCATTCGTTGCCCGACATCTCCACATACAGACTTACCATTATTTTACATGATACGCGCCAGGACCCTTTCTGCTTGCCTATTCAAGCAACAGTTGATCACTCTCCGAATAATTTATTTTACCTTCTAACCTGAGTAACATTGACCATCGAAATCAAACGGACTACAGTTTCAGCAGTTGAAAACCAGATGCATACGCTAACTGGGTAATTCTTTGTTAGCACCATAAATGGCTATTTTCTCAACTTGGCTGGTAACATTCGCGTTTGAAAATAATCGCCTCCAATCCCGAGGTCAAAGAGTAGGATTTGCGCCTCAAATATCTGGTGGAAGGTCGGTGGTAGCGGTTGTCAGGTCATGGAAGAGCGTAGAGCCGAGCTATGGTGAGGGAGGTGCGGCGGGTATAGAGGTGAAGAATGGAGAGTGAGAGGTGGACGAGTATCCACCAGCTGAAAACGGTCAGTACGGCAGGGTAACAATCACTTTCCAAACCACAGCGTTTACTATAACGCTACACCCGTGTAGCACCTCCACACCCCATCAACATTTGCAGCAGCGCCCTCGCTCAACCGATGTGTGTGCTCATGTGACTACTGCTGGTAGCATTACGGTAAGCACAGCACGCAATATGATGGTGCTGAGGTAACCGACTATAGGTATTGCAGTGCTGCAGTAATATTGTGACTCCGTGGCGCAACGGTAGCGCGTCAGACTCCAGATCAGAGGGTTGCGTGTTCAAATCACGTCGGGGTCAGTGCTAACGGACGCTTTTCACTTTTCCTTTGTCACTGTCAACAGTACATCTCTCGCATCATCCTCCTGCTAGCACTTTCTCCACTCAATAGTTGCTGCTACCACCGCGATCACTTCCATGCTGAAAACTATCGCTCTAACTGATATCTCCTGCGTTCTCCTTTTCTTTGCTCCTGAATATTTTCGTCCTTTTACAAGGCTGATTTATTTAGCGCGAAATACAAGCTCGTATAATCTTAGCCAAGTTGTCCAACTGTTGAGCGGAAAATGCCTATGGTCCAACACTAGAGCAAAATTTCCCATCCTTCGCAGTCTTTGCATGATGTCCCCTTCCCAAGAATGTGTGGTCTGTAGCAAAATAAACCACCAAGTGAGTTCGGGTTGATTGGTGGTTGGAATTGACCACTGTTATTGCCACCGCAAAGATTTTCGATCAACTAGTGGGATAATTTTAGTTAGGTGACTTCGTACTAATGGCATAAAGGGGACGAGTTTCGCCCATGCATTTACTCTTCTTTTAGGTGATGCAGATTCATTGGCTTCATTTGCCTGTAAAGGAGAATGTGACAAGAGGCATGCAGTCACACATCCATCACCGCACACGCCACCTTGCTAGTTATTGCTTTTGAATTCTTAGGTGGGATGTCAATACTACTGCTTTTTGCTAAGTAGGCGTTGCTTGTCATAACAAGCATGTGAGATGACGTTATTAGCTGAGGCCAAGTATGAAGTTGAAAGAGGGCATCGATCTGACACTGGCGGTTGACTGTTAGACAAGAAAGGATCATTTATCTGTTCAAAATATGTTGGTGGTGATTGAAGATGGTGGTGTAGGTGGGCAAAGTTGCCGTCTTAAGTAGATCTGCTTTTAAACTGCAGTGTTTACATTCTGCCTGATTGATGCATCGTGGGTAATGGCAAATGTATTTCGGGATTCTCACCGCAAATAATTCAATCCATCAATCTGTTTGTTAGTTACTTATTTAAGCAACGCCGTACATATTTTTATACTATTTGCTTAAAGGCGAAACGTTCATTTGCAGCTAGAGCTGTCCCTATCCTACAACTACCATGAATAGACACACTTGGCGTGTGAGCACCTATGACAAAATGGGGAGCGGATGTGTAGAAAACGTTTAATTTTAGGAGCAAAAGATAATCGCAATTCACAAGGATTAACGGGGTTATAGCAAGAATCGTGTTTAATCAGCAGTGTTCATTCTTTGAATAAGAGGAGAATCCTAAGTGGGATTATTTGCGGACTATGGACTTTTGCCAAGTTCTATCAAATTAGATACTGAAGAGTGATGCTTATGCGCTAAGTAATGTTCCTCCCCTTTGCGTCTGTCTGCGTGTAACTACTCGAAGACTTAAGTGCTAAAGCAATTTTGCAGTGATAGAAATCCTTGCAGTTTGTGGCTGCACTCTACCACAACCTTAGAAACCCGGCTGCTGCTGTTGTCGCTTGTCCTTTTCTTGCCTTCTTATTTCCACCATACACCTCCGATAATAACCTCTACGCGAAGGCGTGTTTAAGCCACCACAGGATTGATGAGTGGCTAGTGCTCTTCTTAGCAGGCGCCCCATCGCTGACTCACTTGCTTTGGGCGGCTAGTCGATAGACGGGTCAATAAAATCGATAAGACCACCTGGTGTGTATTCGTTGCGCACGGATTCTCTGCATAGTCATTTGGTCCATTTACCGATCCACTCGACCAACTGTGAGTTGGGTTCTGAGCAATGGCACTGATGAGTGTGAGTAAAATGGTGTCAGCATTTACTTAAGATCATGTTGCGTAGGCCTGTTAGTTGTTAAACTATGCCAGTTTTATAACGTATCGTCAAGTTCGATATTATTACAGCTCGATACGCGAATGTTTTATCACATCTACGATCCTTTGATGCAAAACGAATTTGCACTTATTTGATTTATCGTGAATGAGAGTCAGGGCATTTTTAAGCCCAATGTCATTAATTATGTCTCCACCTCATGCGTGAGCTATTTAATGTGCGCTGGGTAAATAACTATAAGTTTCAGGGCAATCGGCTGATATCGCAAATGTATGGTTAAAAACATCGTCGAATTTTTTGATAGATTCTCGCACAAAGCAAATCTAGCATCCATCTGGCTAAGTTTGTCAAAAACATCGAATTCTTAAGGTATAGCACTGATATTTTCCAGTCACAATATGCTGAGGAGCATTTCACCAGAAGGGCAGAGCGGCTCCCAAAGAGCAAGATAGCGGATTCGTCAGTCCATCGCACGCTAACGTTAGTCAGGATGGCCAATTTTGTAACAATACCACCGAGAGCTTCGTCAACGCTATTACTGGAAACGGCTTTTTGGATAGCAATCAGCGCACTTCCACCAGCGCACCTGCCAGGGCGTTCCTGCGGACCTAGTGGAGCAAGCTGACGAAGGAGCTGCGGGAAAGGTGAGTAAATCTACAGATTCGGCCTCCTCGATTTGTCATCATTAACCATCAGCCCGCCCGTCTATGCGCTTCCTTTGGCCTAATTTTTTCGCCTTGTGGTGAGGAAGGAATGTGTCTCAGTGTTCAAAAGGCAACCAGCTCAAAGGACGGTATCATAAAAAGGAGTCGCGAATTGATAATCTTAATAGGGTGCCACATTGCAATCAAACCCATTAGCATCATACCTTTGCATGCACGATGATGCAAGAAACCCGCCTAATGTGGAAAATAAAATCAAGTAATGCCTGCTCTTCCAAAACCACCAACAAGAAGTGGTGTACAAAGCCACTACGTGGCACGCGCAACTAGTCGGTTTACACGTGTTGGATCGGAACACGTCAATCACTTAGACACCCACGACTCATGTTGTTCTTCGTGTCGTGACGTCCGCTTCCGTTCGTCTTGCTTTACGTTATTGTTCCCAGCATTCAGTTCTTCGTCACTTCCTCTTCGTCTTTTCCGTGCTTCGGGTCCTCATTTTATCCTCCTTTTCCGCCGACTCCATCCCATTTGCCACATAGTTCCAGCCTCCTACTCCGCCGCTCTCGAGACCTCGAATGACCAAAACAGATGCGTTACTTGGAAATTAGAGGTGAGTTGTACTACCAACTCCTCCTGCTCCGGTTGCGCTGTCTACCCTTCCTTCTCTCTTGCCTCATTTATGTGCGTCATTTCGACGGTATCACATCTAGTAAACAGTGTAAATCACGAAGAATGGGAAAACTGCACCTTGCCTCTTAGAGTGTTGTGCTAGAAGAATGCTCATATTGCTTCCGCCGAGTTGATTCCATCATATTTAGCTAAGTTAAATAGTTATATGATGGGATGAATGTGTCACTTGATGAAGAGATGAAGAACGCTGCACTGCAGTACCTTGCAGGGTCATCCTACAATGTCCATTTGTAATCCTCTTTTCACCTCCTCACTCTCCTTTTTTTCCGTTCCCAAGTTTTCTCATCTCTTCGCCCAAAACCCAGTCGTTCATTTGTGTCTTGCAGCTGAAGAGGCATGTTTCTTCACTTTCACGGGAGTAATGCATACACTGCTGGTGTCGTTTCTAATGAAAGGCAAGGATATGTCCAAGCGTAGCATTGCGAATTCGCACCAAAAGCGTCCTGTCATTAGTTGCATTAAAAACTATGTGGGCATAGCGCTGATCTCCTTGATTAAACTTATACCTTGCACTGCATTCGCCTTGTTGCACTTGATTTTAGTGAATCTAACAAGCGCTGAAAATCACTAAGTAAACAGAAGCAGAGGCAGCACACCTACTGAAGTGTAACAACTTACCTCAAATCCATGTCTCAATGTGGAAGCACTGTAGCACGAGACTCGAGACTGTGCCTAATTAGCTCAGGCTGGATTGCACTGGAATATCAAAGGCTAGGTTAGCCACCATAGACTGGATTATGACAGGCTTGAATAAATTAGGAAAAATGCAGCTGAAATGAGGCCTTCTTTCTCTTCCTCTCTGACATTAGGCATCAAAATGCATGCGTAAGAACTGGGTCTGATGGCATCCTCAAAATGGAGGTATGGGTGCTCACTTGCCTACTTCCCTTTTATACGCCATACTCCAACTTGCCTTTGATAAGTGCCTCCTTCGTCTCCCACTACGCCCGATATGTTCTTAAAAATTGCAGCCAGCATTATCTCATACCATGTGTGCTCCATGCATTCAATTCACCCGAAGAAGAGGAGAGGGCAGTCACCTACATTTCATTCCCTTGCCTTTGTTTTTCCCCCTTCAGCGCCACGAGAGTCTCTTGCTTCTATGGTTACCTCATGTACTTTTGAATTCATCTCCTTTGTAATTAACATGGAATTGTAACCGTCTCTTCTTCCTCCCCTTCCGTCCCCTCCTACCTCATTCTCTGCTAGCGCTCTCTTGGAAAGTCCCCTTCATCCTTCCACGAGTCGCCTCTTTTATTGTGACATGATCAAGTAATGGAAAGATCCATAACCTAGACCATATTAGCACAGACTAGCCTAAATTTGACCAAGTCACTTTACTAAGGACCAACACTTGTTTTAGCATAGCTTAATTTGGATCACCAAGTATTTTCATCTCCATCAGTTTATTGTCGCTTTAGTTTCTTCTATCCCGTCTCACCTTAGTCTCATCTTCTACACCCACACTTACTCGCTGAAGAGCGAAGGTGAGCGCGTTGCTTCTACTTCCTACTTCGCAATTTTCAGGCTAGCCAAACTACCACTTCCCCATCTCACTGCTTACTCAATTTATTTTCTCCTTGTAGATATTGCCTCAGCCTGGCGCACTAAGTGAACCTTCGATTGAAGTTTAAAGACAAACTCTGGGTGGCAGGCTTAGTGGCTTTTTCTACGTGCAATGGCAGAAGTAGTAGAGTCACCCATTAGAGCAGTTTAAGTTGCAGGATGTCTTGTACATCCCATTCCGCAATCGTCCCATAAACCCACACCCTCCACTCCTTCTCCTTCCCTCTCTACATCTGGCTCGACCTCTGCAGTCTTCCGCGTGCTCGACAGTTGGCTCGCCGGCCACGGATTCACTGTGGTTTGCAACGGTGACGCGGAAGAGTTGGATACCATCTGGAAGGGTGGCAAGTGCCACCACTCTGCCTGCTTAGACATATCCGACCACTGACAGGTCGTAGTCAAATAGTCGGACAGGTCGCATTCTGATTCATCATTCACCACCAACCCGACCACGTCGTCGTCGCCCTACGCTGGGTTCCGTTGTTTCTTGTTGTGGTTGTCCCTCGTCCTATTGTAGCGAATAAGATCTAAGTGGGGGCAAAAATACTAATGAAATGGATGTGGGCAGACAAAGCTGAATAAGGTCTATAGACTGCTGCTGCTGCAAGCGGTAAAGCAAGTGAGTCAGTGAGCAATCATTCACACACGAGTGGGATGCCTTCCGCAAAATTTCCTTGTCGAAAGCAGTGCAGTCGATTAGAGGAGCAAGGGGAAGCGCAGAATCTGTGAACACCTTAACAGCAGTTCAATACCTCAAAAATGGCTAATGGACTACAACGCGCGGGGTAATGACTGCTTCATTGATGAGTCAAATTAAACTATTTATCTGGTTGGTCATCAGAGGATGATAACCCTGGGAAGGGGTGGTTGGCGCCAGTTACACTTTCTTCGACTCAAATTTGGGTACCTTTGTTGATGATGCACTGTTGCTTTATCTTTAGCAAAATGCTTTTTGAGCAATTGAGGGAGAAGTCTACCCATTCGTTGCCCGACATCTCCACATACAGACTTACCATTATTTTACATGATACGCGCCAGGACCCTTTCTGCTTGCCTATTCAAGCAACAGTTGATCACTCTCCGAATAATTTATTTTACCTTCTAACCTGAGTAACATTGACCATCGAAATCAAACGGACTACAGTTTCAGCAGTTGAAAACCAGATGCATACGCTAACTGGGTAATTCTTTGTTAGCACCATAAATGGCTATTTTCTCAACTTGGCTGGTAACATTCGCGTTTGAAAATAATCGCCTCCAATCCCGAGGTCAAAGAGTAGGATTTGCGCCTCAAATATCTGGTGGAAGGTCGGTGGTAGCGGTTGTCAGGTCATGGAAGAGCGTAGAGCCGAGCTATGGTGAGGGAGGTGCGGCGGGTATAGAGGTGAAGAATGGAGAGTGAGAGGTGGACGAGTATCCACCAGCTGAAAACGGTCAGTACGGCAGGGTAACAATCACTTTCCAAACCACAGCGTTTACTATAACGCTACACCCGTGTAGCACCTCCACACCCCATCAACATTTGCAGCAGCGCCCTCGCTCAACCGATGTGTGTGCTCATGTGACTACTGCTGGTAGCATTACGGTAAGCACATTACGCAATATGATGGTGCTGAGGTAACCGACTATAGGTATTGCAGTGCTGCAGTAATATTGTGACTCCGTGGCGCAACGGTAGCGCGTCAGACTCCAGATCAGAGGGTTGCGTGTTTAAATCACGTCGGGGTCAGTGCTTTTTCTCTTTGACTCCCACTTTACCTTTGGCACTTCCAGCGGCAATTTATGATCACCAAAACGCTGTTTTAGTACCGCTGTCTCAGAGATTGTGGGGTACTAATAAAACATTGCCCTGCAAAAGTGGCTGTTTGAAGGGATGGTCGTGAAACGAGGATTATCGCAACGCTGGGAGAGACCATTACTTGTCAGCATGAGGTGTGGAACCAACTATTGAGTGACCGTTTTGCTTGTTACTTGACACATGGCATGTCACTTCAGAATGCAATAAAGTCTTTGGTCCTGCTTTAACGAAATGTCTCTTCGGAGAGTTGATGGTAGTTGGTTTGGTTACCGCACCAGGGCCTAATCCAAGAGACCACAAAGACCTGACTGTAACTCCGGCCGCCACGACGTTGTTACATTCAAATAGTGATCATGAAAGTCAAGTCGGAAGGTGAGTGGATGGAAATTGTTAGCCAGTGGTTCGAAGTTTGGCAACGCTGACTAAAAGTTGCAGGGGAGTCAGGAGTACATCGTCCGTTATGTCTTAATTTAATAACCTATTAAAACAACTTAATTTAACATGTGCGACTTATAGCCCCAAGGGCGATTCAAGCAGTAAATGAATGGCAACTTGAGAATGAATGGACTAGCAGAGTCGTATGTGTTTGAGGAAGGAGACATTTTCTCTCCATCATACCCGAAATTATGCAAATCATTCAAAAATGTGAAAGACTTGGCCTAACGCCCAACCCTTGTCCTTTCTACGACCACTACCTTCGTCACAACTGTGTGACGATCGACATTTATAAGTTTTTAGGACACAATCTGGTAGTTGCATCATGCCAAAATAGATAAATACATTGAATTCTTACTTGGCAGTTTACTTTCTCGTTAGCTCCACAGATACGTGATAAGTCAATTTTCTTCTCTCATTTCTCATCTTCCAGATATGTTATTATAGTGGATTGGCAAGTGGCAGTTGCGGTTTCTGTAACCGTTGATTTTTATAGATACATGAAAAGGGCTGTCTTTACTATTTTTCCTTTGCTTGATCCGGTCTCTACTGTCGTCACGCAATGTTGCTTAAGGCCTTATTCCACATGTTCGTAAGACGATTATGGGCAAACTAAAGAATATGGTAAGAACTGAACATAATTTAATAGTGAATGACTAAAAACTTAAAATAACTACCCAATGGTTCTATTTCCGAAGCTTAACTTGACCGAGGCATGCGTCACACATTGGTGACGAAAGGATATTTTTGCCTAAATTCCAAAAATTTGGACGAATATTTTGAAAAAACTGCCGCATAAATGTTTACCGTTTTTATTGTCGTACTGCCAAACACTTGGCATATTAATGTATTTTACCAACCTCGTTCCAAAGTCGCATGTGTGTAACATAAACGACAAAAGAAATGCGATAGAGACAATAAAATGGTGGACTGCACGATCTGCATTTTTCGCCCTTTTTCACACAGGCTTATATATCAAGACACCAAACCCTCTCATCGCTTACATCATACCGCAATTGTAATTCAGCAGAAAGGGTCCTGGTGCGTATCATGTAAAATAATGGTAAGTCTGTATGTGGAGATGTCGGGCAACGAATGGGTAGACTTCTCCCTCAATTGCTCAAAAAGCATTTTGCTAAAGATAAAGCAACAGTGCATCATCAACAAAGGTACCCAAATTTGAGTCGAAGAAAGTGTAACTGGCGCCAACCACCCCTTCCCAGGGTTATCATCCTCTGATGACCAACCAGATAAATAGTTTAATTTGACTCATCAATGAAGCAGTCATTACCCCGCGCGTTGTAGTCCATTAGCCATTTTTGAGGTATTGAACTGCTGTTAAGGTGTTCACAGATTCTGCGCTTCCCCTTGCTCCTCTAATCGACTGCACTGCTTTCGACAAGGAAATTTTGCGGAAGGCATCCCACTCGTGTGTGAATGATTGCTCACTGACTCACTTGCTTTACCGCTTGCAGCAGCAGCAGTCTATAGACCTTATTCAGCTTTGTCTGCCCACATCCATTTCATTAGTATTTTTGCCCCCACTTAGATCTTATTCGCTACAATAGGACGAGGGACAACCACAACAAGAAACAACGGAACCCAGCGTAGGGCGACGACGACGTGGTCGGGTTGGTGGTGAATGATGAATCAGAATGCGACCTGTCCGACTATTTGACTACGACCTGTCAGTGGTCGGATATGTCTAAGCAGGCAGAGTGGTGGCACTTGCCACCCTTCCAGATGGTATCCAACTCTTCCGCGTCACCGTTGCAAACCACAGTGAATCCGTGGCCGGCGAGCCAACTGTCGAGCACGCGGAAGACTGCAGAGGTCGAGCCAGATGTAGAGAGGGAAGGAGAAGGAGTGGAGGGTGTGGGTTTATGGGACGATTGCGGAATGGGATGTACAAGACATCCTGCAACTTAAACTGCTCTAATGGGTGACTCTACTACTTCTGCCATTGCACGTAGAAAAAGCCACTAAGCCTGCCACCCAGAGTTTGTCTTTAAACTTCAATCGAAGGTTCACTTAGTGCGCCAGGCTGAGGCAATATCTACAAGGAGAAAATAAATTGAGTAAGCAGTGAGATGGGGAAGTGGTAGTTTGGCTAGCCTGAAAATTGCGAAGTAGGAAGTAGAAGCAACGCGCTCACCTTCGCTCTTCAGCGAGTAAGTGTGGGTGTAGAAGATGAGACTAAGGTGAGACGGGATAGAAGAAACTAAAGCGACAATAAACTGATGGAGATGAAAATACTTGGTGATCCAAATTAAGCTATGCTAAAACAAGTGTTGGTCCTTAGTAAAGTGACTTGGTCAAATTTAGGCTAGTCTGTGCTAATATGGTCTAGGTTATGGATCTTTCCATTACTTGATCATGTCACAATAAAAGAGGCGACTCGTGGAAGGATGAAGGGGACTTTCCAAGAGAGCGCTAGCAGAGAATGAGGTAGGAGGGGACGGAAGGGGAGGAAGAAGAGACGGTTACAATTCCATGTTAATTACAAAGGAGATGAATTCAAAAGTACATGAGGTAACCATAGAAGCAAGAGACTCTCGTGGCGCTGAAGGGGGAAAAACAAAGGCAAGGGAATGAAATGTAGGTGACTGCCCTCTCCTCTTCTTCGGGTGAATTGAATGCATGGAGCACACATGGTATGAGATAATGCTGGCTGCAATTTTTAAGAACATATCGGGCGTAGTGGGAGACGAAGGAGGCACTTATCAAAGGCAAGTTGGAGTATGGCGTATAAAAGGGAAGTAGGCAAGTGAGCACCCATACCTCCATTTTGAGGATGCCATCAGACCCAGTTCTTACGCATGCATTTTGATGCCTAATGTCAGAGAGGAAGAGAAAGAAGGCCTCATTTCAGCTGCATTTTTCCTAATTTATTCAAGCCTGTCATAATCCAGTCTATGGTGGCTAACCTAGCCTTTGATATTCCAGTGCAATCCAGCCTGAGCTAATTAGGCACAGTCTCGAGTCTCGTGCTACAGTGCTTCCACATTGAGACATGGATTTGAGGTAAGTTGTTACACTTCAGTAGGTGTGCTGCCTCTGCTTCTGTTTACTTAGTGATTTTCAGCGCTTGTTAGATTCACTAAAATCAAGTGCAACAAGGCGAATGCAGTGCAAGGTATAAGTTTAATCAAGGAGATCAGCGCTATGCCCACATAGTTTTTAATGCAACTAATGACAGGACGCTTTTGGTGCGAATTCGCAATGCTACGCTTGGACATATCCTTGCCTTTCATTAGAAACGACACCAGCAGTGTATGCATTACTCCCGTGAAAGTGAAGAAACATGCCTCTTCAGCTGCAAGACACAAATGAACGACTGGGTTTTGGGCGAAGAGATGAGAAAACTTGGGAACGGAAAAAAAGGAGAGTGAGGAGGTGAAAAGAGGATTACAAATGGACATTGTAGGATGACCCTGCAAGGTACTGCAGTGCAGCGTTCTTCATCTCTTCATCAAGTGACACATTCATCCCATCATATAACTATTTAACTTAGCTAAATATGATGGAATCAACTCGGCGGAAGCAATATGAGCATTCTTCTAGCACAACACTCTAAGAGGCAAGGTGCAGTTTTCCCATTCTTCGTGATTTACACTGTTTACTAGATGTGATACCGTCGAAATGACGCACATAAATGAGGCAAGAGAGAAGGAAGGGTAGACAGCGCAACCGGAGCAGGAGGAGTTGGTAGTACAACTCACCTCTAATTTCCAAGTAACGCATCTGTTTTGGTCATTCGAGGTCTCGAGAGCGGCGGAGTAGGAGGCTGGAACTATGTGGCAAATGGGATGGAGTCGGCGGAAAAGGAGGATAAAATGAGGACCCGAAGCACGGAAAAGACGAAGAGGAAGTGACGAAGAACTGAATGCTGGGAACAATAACGTAAAGCAAGACGAACGGAAGCGGACGTCACGACACGAAGAACAACATGAGTCGTGGGTGTCTAAGTGATTGACGTGTTCCGATCCAACACGTGTAAACCGACTAGTTGCGCGTGCCACGTAGTGGCTTTGTACACCACTTCTTGTTGGTGGTTTTGGAAGAGCAGGCATTACTTGATTTTATTTTCCACATTAGGCGGGTTTCTTGCATCATCGTGCATGCAAAGGTATGATGCTAATGGGTTTGATTGCAATGTGGCACCCTATTAAGATTATCAATTCGCGACTCCTTTTTATGATACCGTCCTTTGAGCTGGTTGCCTTTTGAACACTGAGACACATTCCTTCCTCACCACAAGGCGAAAAAATTAGGCCAAAGGAAGCGCATAGACGGGCGGGCTGATGGTTAATGATGACAAATCGAGGAGGCCGAATCTGTAGATTTACTCACCTTTCCCGCAGCTCCTTCGTCAGCTTGCTCCACTAGGTCCGCAGGAACGCCCTGGCAGGTGCGCTGGTGGAAGTGCGCTGATTGCTATCCAAAAAGCCGTTTCCAGTAATAGCGTTGACGAAGCTCTCGGTGGTATTGTTACAAAATTGGCCATCCTGACTAACGTTAGCGTGCGATGGACTGACGAATCCGCTATCTTGCTCTTTGGGAGCCGCTCTGCCCTTCTGGTGAAATGCTCCTCAGCATATTGTGACTGGAAAATATCAGTGCTATACCTTAAGAATTCGATGTTTTTGACAAACTTAGCCAGATGGATGCTAGATTTGCTTTGTGCGAGAATCTATCAAAAAATTCGACGATGTTTTTAACCATACATTTGCGATATCAGCCGATTGCCCTGAAACTTATAGTTATTTACCCAGCGCACATTAAATAGCTCACGCATGAGGTGGAGACATAATTAATGACATTGGGCTTAAAAATGCCCTGACTCTCATTCACGATAAATCAAATAAGTGCAAATTCGTTTTGCATCAAAGGATCGTAGATGTGATAAAACATTCGCGTATCGAGCTGTAATAATATCGAACTTGACGATACGTTATAAAACTGGCATAGTTTAACAACTAACAGGCCTACGCAACATGATCTTAAGTAAATGCTGACACCATTTTACTCACACTCATCAGTGCCATTGCTCAGAACCCAACTCACAGTTGGTCGAGTGGATCGGTAAATGGACCAAATGACTATGCAGAGAATCCGTGCGCAACGAATACACACCAGGTGGTCTTATCGATTTTATTGACCCGTCTATCGACTAGCCGCCCAAAGCAAGTGAGTCAGCGATGGGGCGCCTGCTAAGAAGAGCACTAGCCACTCATCAATCCTGTGGTGGCTTAAACACGCCTTCGCGTAGAGGTTATTATCGGAGGTGTATGGTGGAAATAAGAAGGCAAGAAAAGGACAAGCGACAACAGCAGCAGCCGGGTTTCTAAGGTTGTGGTAGAGTGCAGCCACAAACTGCAAGGATTTCTATCACTGCAAAATTGCTTTAGCACTTAAGTCTTCGAGTAGTTACACGCAGACAGACGCAAAGGGGGAGGAACATTACTTAGCGCATAAGCATCACTCTTCAGTATCTAATTTGATAGAACTTGGCAAAAGTCCATAGTCCGCAAATAATCCCACTTAGGATTCTCCTCTTATTCAAAGAATGAACACTGCTGATTAAACACGATTCTTGCTATAACCCCGTTAATCCTTGTGAATTGCGATTATCTTTTGCTCCTAAAATTAAACGTTTTCTACACATCCGCTCCCCATTTTGTCATAGGTGCTCACACGCCAAGTGTGTCTATTCATGGTAGTTGTAGGATAGGGACAGCTCTAGCTGCAAATGAACGTTTCGCCTTTAAGCAAATAGTATAAAAATATGTACGGCGTTGCTTAAATAAGTAACTAACAAACAGATTGATGGATTAAATTATTTGCGGTGAGAATCCCGAAATACATTTGCCATTACCCACGATGCATCAATCAGGCAGAATGTAAACACTGCAGTTTAAAAGCAGATCTACTTAAGACGGCAACTTTGCCCACCTACACCACCATCTTCAATCACCACCAACATATTTTGAACAGATAAATGATCCCTTCTTGTCTAACAGTCAACCGCCAGTGTCAAATCGATGCCCTCTTTCAAATTCATACTTGGCCTCAGCTAATAACGTCATCTCACATGCTTGTTATGACAAGCAACGCCTACTTAGCAAAAAGCAGTAGTATTGACATCCCACCTAAGTATTCAAAAGCAATAACCAACATTTTTCTCAATGCTTAGGGTAGATCATGTTATTTACTAGCCATGCCTTTGCTGTCACGCTAGTGAAAGCATTCCTTCATCAGCGGCAATTGACACCGTACCGTACGTGCTTGATCGGATTAACAATCGATCCCATCACTTAATAATTAGACTAACGAAAAGTACCTCACTGATTCAGATGATTGGCGTGTTTATCTTTTGTTTATTTTTAATATTTTACCATTCCTTAGTGATTACGCTGCAGATATAACTTATGTAGTCACTTGGATTCTTCAACCGTCAAGGTGATTATTGATGATGCACAGCGATAGGCCCGTCGGTGTAGCCCCGCCTCAGCGCCTATTTGTCTTTTTGCAACATGCAAAACTGAGGTAGCCGAAAAGAGAAAATGCAGTACTTGCAGGAATTTTCCCCTTTTCTTTTGCCTATTTGTGGTTGCCTTTTGTAAGAAAGGTTTTAATATTTACAGTTCTTTATTGTATTTGAGGATACATTTGGAAGAGTAGGATGATACCATCGCCTGACCCGATTTCCGGTCCGCTGATATTCTAAGGTATGCTGCTTCCCTTCTCACTCGTGTGCACTTGTACGCATGTAACCAAACTCGAATCAAATATCGCGAGCACGTTCCATAAGAGCGACGTATCGAATCGCACAGTGACATTGGTAGTAGCCTTCATTACATTTTCAAACCGCTAGGAAGAAGCATTTTGTTGTGATTTATATGAGCCTTATTTTGTTCTACCCTCAACCCTTAAGTACCTCGAGAAATGCGCCACAATTTGCATATGAAACGTTTGTTCCACTTAAATACTTGAAGAATTTTGGGTCACTCGATTTCTGTGGTGTACTATGAGGTTCTGCTTATCCCCACGGTTCGCAATGCGCATTTTTAGGCAACAAAATTGGAATACCTAGCGCACTACAATCGAGTCATCCGATCCTTTGTGAACTATGGTGCCATGCCGCGCATACAGAATAATCCACATGGAATTGCTTGTAAAATTCCATGACCTGCACTTGCAGTGGATGAGAGGCAACAACTTACGAGTGTGTTGAAGTTGACCTCAGTGTAAATCACCTTTGGATGTTTCCAAAGCTAGTGTATCATTCCGTTGTACCAACTAGTGATAATGCTTGTGAGTATAACAATTGCACGCAGTGGAGGAATTTCACTAAGTGGATCGATTCTCGAGATAATGTGTGTAGCCGTATAGTCATGAAATCAGCCGCCTAAAGTGGCATAGCGGTGTGTGATGGGAACGCAATTGCAAGTGCGGTGCAGGACACGTGGATGAGGGGTAGGAGAGTTAAGTCGGTTGTATAATGTCTGAGGTTGTGATTGTGCACCAGATCGTTTTGAGCCAAGGAGGAGTGATCACTTTGTGCAGTTTCGCGTTAGCAAAACTGTAGCAAATTTGGCAAAACTTGATAAGTAGACCATATTTAATAAAGGATATGAAGCATCGTCTATATTTACATGCTATTTACAAAATATAACCGAATGCTTTGTGTGGAATGTGTGAAAGTTGTTGCAACCCATCTTGATGAAATGGGAACAAATTATCCTGCGCTTTGTTGTCCGCATCCACCTTTTTCCTCTACCATTCTGCGTTATCATATTGCTTGCCAAGTTCCATCCAAAGCGTTTCGCAATGATGCAGATCAAAATCGTCATTTGGCATTTATTTTGAAAACTGCTTTGCACCATAGATGAGTTCTTTGAGGGTGTCACCAACTCTCGCGCACACATATTGCAAAATTTGGTAAATAGGGTTCAATTAATTCATAGTATGATAGAATTCAGCACAGGGGAGAGAAATGTCAAACACAACTCCTAAATTTTATATCCGGATGAAAAGCAAAGCCCATGAATGAGTTTTCGCCTGATGAAATTGAGCTGAAGTGAATCTACATCATAAGAGTATTTCAAGGGCTACGGACCCTGTTGCCTTGTTCCATTTAACCTACCTCTGCTACCTATGCATTATGAGCAGTGGATAAATTGTAAAGCAGTTGCTAGGCTGATGGTAGTAGAAGCCATTAACTATGCAAAACAATTTGTACTCACGAGGCAAATTAAGGGAGTGCAGGTCTTGCAAAAGCAGCTTCAATGCCAATTACCCATTGTACTTTTCGGTTTGCATTTGAATGCGCCAAGTCGAAGACGGTAAGAGGTGCAATCGCATTAGTGAGAAGCAAACATCAAATGCGTTTATGATTGCGTTCATAATTGAGTTAAGATTGCACAATGATAGTAACCAACACAGTTGATGTAACTCGTTCGTCATATGTGACTACCAGTAACTGCATGCTTGAACATATATTGAGGGACAGCTCTGCCGCTATGTGACTTTGTTGAGGTGGACGCTGCGTGCTGTGACTAGATATGATGCGATGCGCGGTATTAGTTGTGTGCATAAAATAGAGGATTGCCTTTATTACTAACTACCACACCTCATCAACACATTGTGGGCCGGACTAGTCATAGCCAAGTGGACATCGATGGGCTTATAAGCTTTACACGAGTCTAACGGGTTTCAGCACGCATTCATTATGTGGGCTGTCCATAATTGACTCACATAGCCTGCAAGTCAGTTAGTTTAATAATAATATTTGGTCGTGGAAATGCCGGCGATAAAAGTCAAAATTAATTCCTGTTCGGTTGAGCGCACAAGCCCTGCAATTGTGCGATTTGGCGTTCCGTTCCGGCGGCGTTTTGCGTTACCATTTTGAAGGAGCCTTCCTTCTTTCATCCTTCTATCCTTTCCTTTTCATGCTGACTATCTTGTGCCTTACCACTTATTTCTATCTCACACCCATTTTTTCGCAGTTAGCAGTCACTCTTACACTTTTCGCCACATTGTTGCTCCAAGAGTGTGGCTTTCGGTTCGAATTCTCGCTCATTATTACCAAGCAACTGTGGAGCAAATATCTCACCAACCATCGGACAGCTAGACTTCGCGCACGTGAAACAACACCCACTCTCCACCTCGCTTATGTAATGTGCGTTTGAAATAGCCCTTGTATGGATTGACACAGAGTGTTTAAATGTAGACGTGATTGTGCCACCGATCCCAACATCTCATTAAAGGAAATCTGTTTGGATATGTGTGTGTACGTCTGAGGGTGAGTGAGCGTCATCGTGGATCAATCTATGCAGTCGCAATGAAGGTGGAAAAGGTCCGAGGATAGAAAGATAAGGATGAAAAAGTGATACTCAGCATTGTCTCGTGGCTTAAGTGTACCGAAACTCTTTTGTAATGGCTGGTGAACGGTCCAATTCACTCATGCAAAGAAAAGCAACATTAGTCCACGACTCTGCATTAACTGCGGGAATTTGAACGACGCAGTTAAGATGGTCTCTTTCCCACTCCTCCATATAAATGCCCTATTGGACTACCTGCATGGAGCAAAGTGGTTTGTGACGCTAGATTTGAAATCAGGACGTCGGCAGGTAGAAGTAGCAGAAGCAGACGTGGAAAAGGCGGCTTTCATAGTCCCAAACGGGCTTTGTGAGGTTCGGGCGATGAGCTTCGGACTTCATAACGCTGCATCTACCTTTCAACTCCCGATGCAGACAACATTTTCGATTTCCGTTTTAAAGCACGATGCTGATTACGATGGTGATGACGCTAGTGTAAGTGGATGGTCCTATTGTCCAAATTTTCTGCTCCGCTGCTACCGTCCCTTACACTGGTTACAGGACGCCTTTCTATTTTATCACAAGCTCAGAGTGCTGCCTACAGCATCCATCGTTGCCTACGGTGGCATTAACAAGGGAAATATCGACCCAGAAACCAATCCATGGGAAGCCGACGGGACCGCACTAGGCCTCTTTGAACTCACCACCATCGTCATTGACGACGGCAGCTGTGACGCCGCAACTACTCAAGCAATTGATCCTGCTAAAGCCTTCTCTGCTCACTCTGGACTTTTCATTCTCAAAGGACTTAAGCAGCTTGGTTTTTTGCTCAAGGCCCTATGAAAGACTGGGCGCGTATTAAAGTGATACGCGATGGCGAACCGAAAGCTAAACCGCAACTCGTTAGTTACTTTTCTATGCAGCAGCTTGCTGTAAAATTGAAGCCAATGTCATTTTCCGGTTCGGCGTCTTTGACAGTACTATTGTATGGGGTAAAGCCAAAACGAAGTAGCTGTAAAGCAGTCGAAATTGTAGTTGTCATGAGGCCTTGTGTAAAAGCACGAGTCTTTACATGGTTCATTCCAATGCATGGTAGTTGTTTTGGTCCTTCTGAAAGCGCATTTCACGGCGACCGCATGCGAGAATTGCATTGAGCGGGGCAACCTAGTGCCCGGATGTGGTTGATTTGCAGGGGGGACAATTGTTTTGCAGATTCCACCAGATGCAGCTCAGGCCATATGAAATTGTATGTGCGTAGTGCGCAGCGATCATTTGATGGTTTATGGTACTGCGTGTACTAGCGCCACCTAAGGCAAGTGTTTGGGCTTGTCGTCATCGCATGCTTTCGATGCGCTAGTAGGTTCCATAATGGTAGCCACGCCAAGGATGAATTGCTCTGTCATTGCCGTGGTCTTCTTGCTGTACCGCTGACAAATGTTTGGCTTTTTGCTTTACGACCGATATTTTCTGAGCATTCCTTATTCTCCATGAAATCCGCTTTTTCCATAGGGAATGAGGAGGTGACTGTGGATACAGCACAATCGCAATCGAGAGGAGCAGGAGGCGCGTCACTTTGGGGAGAGAAGGGGACTGTTTAATGCGTCAATTTTTGTAGAATGGCGGGTGTTGGTGATGGAGTCACTTGTTCGTCTCGCCGCTATGCTTTTGCCGGGTGGATCGTCGGTATGCAAAAGATTTGTGCTTACTTCGGCTTGGTATTGTGTCTTCTTTCCTCCTTTTCCTCTTCTTAAGGGGTACTGGAGGATTTAAGGCGCTGCAGCACGTTCGTATGCATTAGTGATGGAGATGTTCTTATTTGTGCCTTGAAGCACTGTTAGCCATAGCTCATTTGTGCGACCATGTGACAGCTGCGCCATGTTGCATCGACAGGCATAAAAATGGTCCTATGTTATGGCCGCAGTTTGTTGGCGAGGTGATGAGTGTATATTGAAGTCTCCAACTGATGCTTCGCTCCTACTGTTAAGTGTGTTGTGAGGTGTTGAAAAATGCCATGCTACTGTTCAGCCTTGGGAATGGAATGAGAATTTGAAGAATGTGAACAGGAGTAGATGTGGATAATGGGGTGTTTGCAAGGACAGGATAGGCTGTACTTAGCCACGTTTTGCAGGGTAAGGCATGGCAGGGGGAGGGAGGGAGGGAGGATAGGAAAAATCTATACTGGATGCGTGAAACCGCAATGCGTCCTATACTATGCGACTCCAAACACCCTTCCTTTGTCAGTTCAGCACGTGGTACTGTCATACAAACCAGGAGATTGTCATCACCATCAATGCTACCATTGAACAACTGCGTGGGTTTTAGATGTCCATGTGAATGGGAATAGCTGGCAGAGGGTCCTCTACGTTTTATCGCTTAATGCTGTCGTGTCATCTGCAGTCCTTCACTTCGGTGAGAAGGAGGAGAGAGTTGTGCTGCCAAGAGGCAGCATAACTTGCAACTATGTGAATAGAAACTGAACGTGGCGATTCCACGGGGACATCTTTAAAGGCTTGCTAATTTGTTCCCTAGGAGCCATCCGATAAAAAGAAGGTGTTAAAGTCCGCATGAAGAAGTGGCGCCCACTTCGCGTTCTACTGCGCTCAGAGCTTGCAAATCTGCTGGAAGTTAGGCACGAGAATATTAACACCTTTGTGCGATGCTGTGCGACACCAGATGCCTTCAATCTTAGTTTTGAGTAGTCATTGAGGCTCCCTCCAGGTGATAAAATATGACTATTGATGCACTTTTTGAAACGCACCTATTTAGAGCAAAGCCTTCACGTGCAACTTGTTCCGCACCCCTATGGCACCGATAATGCCTCTGATTTGCTGACGAGTTTGTGTAGGCTGTGGCACAACACGTGATTGCATAATTACTAGCTGCATATGCGCTATTTGCACTAGCCTTAACTTTACAGCTTGAAGCTGTCCAAAAAAGATAGGACGAAAGTCACGAAGAGAGGTTATTTCAACAGGTTCTACCCCGGATCTTTTCTGGATTTATCGGTGTCTCCTTATGTAATCTCTTCGCAAAGACGTACATCATTAATGCATTAGCCACTTTTGTCAATGTGAGTGTTGAATGCTGATCCACCCGGTAATGGCATCCACCAGAGTGGGGAATGCCATCAACGCATTAGATGGAACGGCGAGGTGTGCGGGTCAGTATCCTCATTTGCTCCAATCCTGCTCGCTCCTTGAATGCGCGTCTTTGCACGGACCACCTTTGCAATAACCCATGCATCACCGTTCAGAAATGCGTTTATGGCTATTCACCTGACCAAGGACTGTCATTGTTTTACCCACAAAGAAGCTCGCTTTGTACCGTACTTAGGAGATTTGATCTTATCATTGCGTTTTACCAATTAACAAAAAAAGGAGATAGGCGATGATTTATTTCACTTTGGGGAATGCAAAACGCAACTGAACGGAATGCAGCTTCAAATCTGCTGATTAAAAGCTAGGACTGAATTGCTTAAGTCAATTCGGCCCACTTCCTCGCCTATCTCGACTGTTGCACCACAAACGTGGCAACCACCTACGCTTTTGCTACTCTACCCGATTCGCTCTCAGCTCACAGAGTAGACCACCCCTACCCCTAGGTCTCATCCACCTTCAACAGTGATGCTTAACTTACCGTCTATTCTCTCTACGGCATGTGGAAGTCACTTTCGCTTCCTTCTCTTAGTGTTCATGCTTGTGATATTGGGAGAACTCCTTGACAAGATGTAGTTACACTGCCCGCTTTGCACAAAAGCTTTCCATACACTTACTCATTGACATATTTCTGTGTGTAGGGTGTTATTAGCAAAAAAGGGAATGGAATCCTACATATTACGAGTCCTGGAGCCCATGGAAGGCTGATTTTTACCAATTGCGTAGTCAGCTGCCGGTGGATCTTAAAATCACCGACCCCGGTGTTCCTAAAATCTACAATCTAAAAGACAACTGTTCTTCAATCAAATTATGGACCTCGCCTGAATTACTGTTTGGGGGAACAGCGGCTTTGCAGGGACCCAAGCCAGGTGACGTTTATGCATTTGCCCTGATGGTGCACGAAGTCTTCTGTCAGATAAAACCATATGGACCTGGAGACCTTCCAGTGGAAGAGATTCTAGAACGAGTTGTGTGCAAAGTAAATCCTCCCTTTCGACCACAGATGCATATTTATTGCTTCTAAAAGATGCCGCCACGTTGGCTTGGTAACATCGTGCAAATAGGATAGACTGGGTCAATTAAGGCCTTCCCACAAAATGGTTAAATGTGCTGAGTGTCTCAGCATTTTTGAAACAGGTTTGACGTTAGTGCTAGGTGAAGTCTGCCCCCAATCTTTCTTGAAGTGAGCTCAAAGACTACGTCACGCTGGGCGACGCCACTAACCCTCTCTTCTGAGACCAAGCTTTGCGACTGACATCGTTTTGTGACAATCAAGTTGCTAAATGGTTGATACATGCCGATCTTGCCTAACAATATCAGTTTCCTGCTTAATCGGTGTGCCAAGTGCTCTGCTGATTTGGTAGTTTAAGAGAAGTAACGCATCTGGCCCCTACGATTGGAACCCATAAACGCTCCCTTTGGTAATGCAATGATGAAAAATGGTTTGCTTGCTTCTAGAACCTTGTGTTACTGATGTTGTGGGACTTTCTACGCCTCGTTTTTGTCTTTTCGACAATGCCGTAAATCGAGCACTTAAAATGGAGTCATCTGGAGTCGGTTAGTGGGACTCAACCTGTTCTAATTCCCCCTACCATAACCCCAACTCATGATAATATTACTTCAGCCCTTAAAATGCACATTAGAGAGGAAACAAAGACACTATTAGACAAAATCGGCTGCTGCCATGTTAACCATCATGGATTAATTAAATTCAATAGAGGCATGACAACAACAAGTTATTGGCTCTGTAACAGTGACGATTTCTACAGGCCTTTACCCAAACCACCTTTGTTAATACCGTGCGTATTTCCCGGTTGGTTTCTCATTGCGATGCTTTTGCTTTGAATTTTGGGAAACTTGTGTCGCACTGTCTGGTCATGCAAGATCTGTTGCTTATAGGGATAAAGGTATTCAGAATTCCACTTACTTAAATGGATTAAATCAGTAAAGTTTTACTTCAAGCACTTTATGGACACTGGTGGAAGTTGTTCCCTTCCGATTTGGAACCCTCGCAGATCCCATTGGTCTGCCAGGGATGGAATAAAAAGGCCTAAACTGCGAGTAGCAGAACAGCATTTGAATATAACTGAACGTTATAGTTGGGTGCAGTTTAGTTGCGATCACAAGGCGTCCTTGTTTGCACAAATGTGGACGAGGTTAAACTCTGAAGTGACAGAAAGATTAATGAAAGGGGGTTGTTAAGTTACAAGTGACAGACTTGGCTCATTTGTTTTGGAGATGCAAAGGAACTGTGCAAATAATTCTCTCGTGAGCGGTTTGTACAAAGAAAATGTTAACAGTGGCCCTTTTAAACATATTATGCTAGGTGCAACTTTTCAAGTTTGAAGTGGAATAGGTAGGAATAAGTTGAACTCTTTCCAAGCACAATAATATCCTAAATGGTTTTGGCGATTCGTGCTGCATTACGGATCCATACCAACACTAGTGCGACAATCACCCACTCTCACATACTGAACCTGATTTCCTCTGCTGGTCGTCAAGCAGCGCAGCCGCGTAACACATATTTTATTGTCTATTATGCAGTGGAGTAACTCATGGGTGAGCAGCGCAATAGACGTCCTTATTTTCCTTGTTAGTCACGGCCCTGCATGCTCCCTTTGCAAACTCCTGACTGTTTATTGACTGAAGATTAGCTCTAATAATTTTGTCAAAATTTAACATATGTTCACCTATTATTCAAGAGGTGGTTTGGAGAGAAGGGGTTAAATACATGATTAACTATGCCGTTGAAAACACCAAGAGGAAGCAAAGTTGTTTAAAATTGCCTTTTAATATCAAACGGATCCACTTTCAGGTGCTTCAAATAACTACTTGCCGCTCAACTCCAGCTGTCTGCTGCATTAATTTTGAGTCAAGTAATAATCCAAAATGGATGGTAACCATTGCTTGTGGGCACGTTATGAAAAGAATGCGATTGGTAGAGCTGGTAGAGAGACAGTATCTGCTTCCTTCTTCTCGTCAGTCGTCCTCATACTCGTCTGTCAGCCCATATACGCACGCACAGACACTAGAAATCCATGGAAGGCGAAGTTCTGCTAGTGTCAAATGATGCGTGACTCGGTCATCGGTCGGTGACTGGGTAATCCTTCCTTGACCAGAGGAGCAAGGAGGGCCGAATCAATTGTACTGGACCCATCTTTATTATACGGCAATGCAAAGTAGATGTAGTGACAGGACTGTACATTTGCGGCGGTTGCAGATGTGGCCTAACCGCTACATCAGCATCATCACCGGCGTTTGTGCGTTGGCATGCGTTGTTTCACCCACGGTAGTCTCCTATTATCTGAGCACATGCATGACAACGTTGTTCTGTATTTCGATAGTGAGATCTACCTGAACCCGGTTACGATAACTCGGGTAAGTTCACAAGCGTATTGTCTACTCTCACGCCTTACCAAGGTGCTGTTTAGGCACCTTTTGCCTTAAAGCAGAGCCAGGACAGCTTTGTATAACAAAAAGTAGTCGACGGAACAAACGCACTTTTTTGGTCGGTTTATGAAAAGTTCTATCTGTGCTCAAGATCTCGATGCGAGCACATGCATTTGATAAGTGCAAAGTGGGTCAAGCTGGCATAAACTTGAAGTCGACACTACTTGGTGATATGCTACACAAAATCATGGTAGGACATTCGATAACCAAAATGATATATGAAAGCAGGTGCTTTTGTGCAAAAACATTTACTCTTGTTCGATAAACTCTAAATAATATAGGGCAAAGTAAGAGCTGCCCGAACACAGGAAGAAATGAAGCACCTTGTTGACAAACGCGCACTCTTATTTCATTTCTTGGGAGACGTCAGTTTAAGATCTCGGGTTAATTTGTGCATATTGTATAGCAGCATCCGATGTAGGTGCTGCGCTACTTTTACGCAAATGCGAACAAGCAACTTGAATTGATCGCCAGTTTAGCCGGATGCAATTGATCGTTAATAACAGTGACTAGGCATAAGAATAATGCAGTAAGAGCTTAAACTAGTTAGCCGTAACAACCAATTCGTAGGAACAATAGAGGCCTTAGCGCAACACCAGTTAGGCTTAAATGCAAAAAATATCAATGTCATCATGGAACGCGTGCCATCTGTCCCTTTGAGAAAGCGGCGTACTCGGAACAAAGATGGTCCTAATCATCGTACCTCGTAACTTTTTTCACGCAATTCGTAACAGTTAAACTTTGTCTGCTGATAAGTTGAACCAAGTGAACCTCACGCAAATAACTACAATCAGTAGTCGTCAATCTTGTCTTGCCTCAATCCAACAGACAAGCAAGCAAGCAAAGACTACAGAGGAATACCCTGGAAACATAGCGTAATCACTCGCGACATCAGCGAATGCATGGGCGCTTGCACACTAATCTTTCCATCTATGTTCGCAATATGCTGAAGTTGTACTTCTGTGCATGAATGGTCGTCCAAAATGCACTTTCGTGAGGACGTGGATAATATTGCTAAGTTGTTTGTTGATGAAGTTTGTGGTCAAGAACACTCAGAATGCCATGCTTACTGACAAGACCAACCCCAATTCCCAGAACCTTTGCCTATTTGAGACGCACTGGCATGCATTAGTTTTGGATGAGAATAAGGGACTAGAGGACATTGCGAACAAAGTCAGAGATGGCTAGCGGCGCTAAAAGATGAAGTGGGAAGTAGGTAGACGATGTGACAGATTAATTGACATAAGGGATGATTTGGATGCGTCGACAAGAGGCTTACGACTTCTGTAGGCATAAAGGCAAAACGACTCGAGGTGTGCGGGTGCATGGTCTAGAAAAGAAATGGTGCAAAAAATGGATGAAAGCCGCAAACACGGGCTAATCGCAGCCGCATGGGCAAAGTCGCCAAGAAATTGTGGGTGGGTTGCAGTATAGAAGGACAAAAGTTTGGTAGAATTTCATAGATAGGGCTAAGCGTTGAGCATAAGGGTAATGGAATGCCAAGCATCCAGTGAATTCACACCGTCAAGACGTTGTCTGTAAGACTGAGAGTCAAATTTTCACAAAATTATACATTTTAGTAAACCCTGCACCATTTCAATCTTCACACACTGTTCGTTTGTACCCTACATGCCAATTAACCTGTAAGTATCTTGCGCTTTTTCGTCCTTTACACTCTCTCCACCTATCCGACTATGATGCCTTTGCATCGTAAACCGGGCTCTGCACCGTCAGCTCCTAATTTTGCAATGGTACTCATGAGATATGAAGACAGCGAATCCGAACTGTAGAAAGTTGACCCCAAACAGGTTGTGGGTCCCAAGCACAGACCGAGGAGGATTCCACCTTAAACCCTCTGACTCGATACAGTAATGGTACAATTTCGGCACTGAAGTTTATAAGGATCCTATAACCGTAAATGCCATATAATTCTTTTCGTCAAAGAATAAAACTAGTTTAGGAAATCCACATTAGCTTAAAATTAAAAAAATGGCTTCATTGCAAAAGTGAAATCACAAAATACTTTATGAGCAAATTTTGGCGCTATCTTTGGGCAATGACGAATAATAAATCGACGATGAACCACTACCTTAAAACAGGCAAACATGGGTCTTAAGCAGAACTCGACGGTTCTTTATAGCCTGCTGAAACAGCTCTAAGGGAGAGTTGATATCTGTGCTATGAAGCTCTCAAGCACAGTGAGTGGTTGAGCTCCACGCTCGAACTAAACGCTAATCCATTCTGCGATCGTAGTTAGAATGGATCGCAAATGAGTAATCGCGTACTTCGCGTCACCTTTGCATAATGCTTCTTAGCGTTGGCGTGGCTCTACAGCAAGTGTCTCCTCCTTATGGCACGTGTCCTTCTTGAAGGGAGGATGCAACAGAACTGGTAGCGGTGTGAGAGAGTTGGTATCTACATCCTTCTGATTGGCTTTTATGCCCTGAAAGGAGCTGAGATTTTCCAGTGTAGTGCTAATACCTGTGCGTCGAAAATCTTGCGTACATGCGCCTAATACAAGCACAATGAATCTCGCAAACTAGTTGCTTATAGAAGTTGAAAATCCATAGATGGCACACTGTTACACCTAGAACACCATACTCAATGTAGCGATGTATCAGAATGATACCGGACGCACAGCGTCACTAAAGTTTACGCAGCAGTGGAGTGGATTTGCTAATGGAAACCAATTTTATGGTGTTGGCTGCATTCATCTTCCAATTTCACTTATTGCCATTGAGTAGAAAATACTAAGAGCTTTCATATGCATCAATTGCGAAACATTATCTCAGAGCTGGGTAAATGGAGGGTGTGATTAAGGCAGAATGCCTACTTTTACTGCAATTCCTACGAATCAAGACATAAAAGGTGGAATTCTTCTAACTACTCTGTAAAGTAAGATGTCCAGTACCCTCCCGAGACATAAAAATTAGGAACTTCCCACTCCGCTTTACTAGTATCGAACGCTCGCTCTTTTATCTAAAGGACGATACAGTGATTCACGCTTATAGCTCAGTGGAAAGGTTTCCAATTAGAAGCCGTTCGACCTTCGAAAAATGGACTAAAATGGTACCGATTGTGTACAATGATAACATAGAGTTCGACAATTACCTACTTCTCTGTTGCAAATGCCCCTTCGTACCATGAATGTGTTCTACAGTCCAACCAGCGTACAGGATTAGGAACCTAGGTGCGAGGTGTAAAGGCTATGCCATGTGCGAAAGCACAAGCCGCGAGTTATTTAGCGCTAGTCTGTTCTACTGCGAACCAAACAGTCCAGAGCGTCATGCATGCTTTTACCCTACGCAATTTACTCTGAATGTAGACGAACAATGCTTCCTAGCATATGGATGGAGTGTTTTGAAGTCTGCTGAACAGAAATAACAAAGGGGCTTAATGCGTAATGGCCGATTCTCCAGAGCATTCGAGCCCAATAAACGGCGAAAACAACATGGCAGTTATGATTTGCTAATGCATCCTCTATACCTAACAAGAGAAAAATCAATAAGGAGACTTGTGTGGGTAAAGGTGGAGATGTTTATTAATTTATACGGCAGTTGCAGGCTACACCCAGGAATGACAGCATGCGCTACGCGTTCGAAGCACGATAGAAGTGGAGGCGAGCTAGCTCCTCCAACTCCATGGCATCAAGCGGCTTCCTCGCAAGCGTCGGTGTGAGCGCAACCCCGATCGTGTTTGCTGTTTACCAGCATTGCTGAGACCATCCGCACGGCTGTGCACATTGTGGCACCACCTCATACGACCACACACATGGCGTCCAACATTGCGGCTTCTGCACAGACCACAATGCCAACTTCTGACCATATTGTGAGCCCTTCGCAGCCTCACCCCACTGTGCCCACTTCCACGGATACGAGCACGGCCAACCTCCACACTCCATCTCTGTAACTGTCTCTGCTTCCTTTCAAACTGATTTGTGAGCTGAGGTCTGTGCGCCTATATACTAGTCGCCTTGTCTCCAACCGTTTCGCGTGATGATCGTACTCACCGTACCCTTATTTCTGCACTCGTGCTTGCCGATCTCCAACAATGCTCCCTTATTCCGACCACTTTAGGTGGTGCCGAGCACAATATTTTTCCTTTATACGTAAGGGATAATTAGAAATCAGGCAAACAATTTTATGGATGGTGACTGGACCTGCCGGCGTGCAGCTCGCAGAGCACAAACCGACATCAAACTATGCCAAACCACTAAATGCGGCTCGTCTCTTTTCCATTTGTACATACATTGCACTAAAATGACCCGTTGGCATCAAATGTCCTCTCGGCAGTAGGTAATTTATCCCGCCATCAACCGTACAGAGGTTGACCTTCGTAACACTCAGTGAGTGGTGATGTGATGACCAACCCAAAATACGCGACCATGAGCACAACGGATTCGATTTTCTTTTGACCGATCGATGTGTATGGTGGAAGAGGCAACGTAGACATTGGTGACTGATAAGTAGCATGATCATAATGGGGAGCATCATATCTCTAACCGAATCACACCCGTCTAAAAATTTTCTTCTATGCGCGTATTTCTTTTTTGTTAACTGTTGTATTTGTGACGTGTTGCATAGTTACTTATGCGCATGTTATGCTACACTTTGATGTCATGCCTGGATTCGAATTTGTCTTTGTCTAATTTATCTGTGCAACTAAATAATAACCTTTTTCGTTAATATCTTACAAAATTTAATGTCCTACGACCTAGCGCACTGAGCCTTTAATAAAGCTGCTGCGAATAATTACACGAAATCTAGAAAAATGCCTTACATATGTGTAAAGACGTCTGTGGCGCTGTTTGGCGAGTTGAAGTAAAACCCTACGCAGGTTGACTAACAGGCCGTTTTAGACGCTTAGCTTAAAGAACTGCCGTTTCTTCACAGTGTATGTTTAAACTTGATGAAACGGTGCAGTGGCTACATTTTGAAGCATTTTTAAACATTTGAAAATGACTAATACAATTCGGCTTCTGAAGCGCTGATTCTCTGCCTTATTTTAATGCGATTTTTCTACTTGGTGTGGCTCCTTTACTGTACCTCATATAGGTCGCAGCAGCCATCCGTGTAAATACGTTTTTGAAGTAAATATTCAGTCGCCTCATCTGGTTCATGTCTCATGTGGACGCAAAGCCAACGGAACAGACGTCTCTATTCCCTGCAATGTTATCCATGCTCTTTTTACTCTGATTCTCTAACGACTTCCTACTAACTCGCTTGCACCTTATCGGTATAAAATAGACTCTTTCCTTCTCTCTGCTTTGGGCCGTTGACCCACGTGGCAGATAGTTGTTGAGGAAGTTCCAAGTTCGGGTCCTATCTTTCCTCTATGGTACTTAACTTCGTCAGCTTACCTTGCACAGCAAAAAATAAAGTGATCAGGGTGGACATAAATTCCGTCTCTTTGTCGATGTATCATAATGGTAAATTCATTACTCAATTTGATTTTGTGGAACACTTGACAACTGCTCTGAATGTCAGGCACCCTGGCACTTCCGTGGATCTACCGATTCCCAGCCAAGCCTTTTAGAGCACAAAAATTTCCTGTTTCTGCTCAATGATCATGGCTGATAGGATACTAGTCAGCAGCACATAAATCATTTAGGCATTTCCACTACGCGAAATTTCACTGGTCCATGGTGCAGTTTTGGTAAATGTGATCTGACCTGAACTGCCCTTCGATACATGCGTGCTTCTTGTTTTGACACCTACCTTTGTGGGACGAAATTAAAATGCATGGATTAAAATAACAGGAAGGAACTCATTGCATTAGGCTTAGTATTTACTTCCTGCCGCAAAGATGTAGCCAAAAGGCATGGACGGTGACCCTACAAGTTGCGTTTTATCCTCGACCCGACTTGACTAAACCTATGTATGCATTCGCAAACAGCATTGTAGAAAATTTGCCTGGGGTAAATATTCTACATTCACACTGGTAATACTTTCTTCTCTTAGATAGTAAGCCTTCAACTCACGTCTTCTAGGGTGGGACAAAATTCATTTGCTGCCAAATCTGAAGGAGTTAAATGCCCTCTTTATTTTGCCTCACTGATACACTGTGCAAATCATTTGGAAGGTCCTTGAGCTAAAATATTTCATATTACCTACCAATGTGTATTTGGGGTAGCGAGTGCTGGAAGCCACTGCTTTCATATCTTGGATGATAATTTCCTCATTGAAACCCTGCAGCAATAACCCCATTCATTTGACAACCAGCCTCACGCTACCTTTGCACATCATGATAGACAAGTTATCTCTAAAGGTATTTGTATAGCTAAACTTCAAAGTAAATTAAGAGGACGTATCACTGCCACCTGTTGGACAACTTTTGATATAGTTTTAGTGCATAATAACCGTCTCTTCATGTCAAGTTCTTAGTCCTTTAGTCTAAAAATTAATGCTGCTTTACTGATTCTGTTCGGAAGCTTAGACCGTGTAATTAGTTGTAAGAAGATAAAATATGCCCACACACAATGTCATCTACATTCCTTGCCGATCATTGTGAAAATCCTCCTCGGTACAACTACTTACAGAGGACTCTACTGTATTCATCTGTGATAGTCATAAGTACCCTGTTTCTATTATCCCACTTGCTGCTTTAAAAGTTTTCTGAGGCTCCTATTTAATGTCTGACATAGTAAAGGGTTTAAATTATCAACTCGTGAACACCAAAAGCTATGCGCAATCCATTTAACTTTGTGGGATGCAGTCGACTTTGTCAAAATTGTCGTTTGTTCAGCACCACTATGTCAACCAAATTTAATGGCACCTAGTTCTGTCTTTCTGAAGGTCAGAACTGGCTTTTCTGCAAAACATAAAACGCACTATTTGTCGGCTCTTTATAAATTCAGGAAGGTAAGCTATCATCAAAGATGTTAAATGGCTGGTTGGGACCCTACAAACTTTAGGAGGGCAGTGGCGCAATTATTGTTAAATGAGAGATCTCTGCGCGTCACAAGTTGTACACGTAAGGGTGCTTTTATGGCTAGCAACAGACCGATCAAGGTGGATGCATTCTTCGTTTTGAGGCCATGGCAATAGAAAAGAGCCGTTGGAAATTTTACTTTGACTGAAAACGAAAAAACCTTATGCTAGACACGAAAGGAAATGCCTGGTTTATCCGGGTTTCAAAGGTGAAAAAGAATAAGCTGTAAATTAATTTACTTCGCCATAACAATGCACTTGATGATCCGATCCCACGATCAAAGATGGAGGTTTGTTCAAAGAAGCAGTCAATTATTTGTAACCTGAAATCGACATCCGACGAAATGGGGGTGCGCAGATTCGTGGTTAGATAAATTATTTATGCTTCATCCCTCAGATTTTGGCTAGGGATCTCTGTGCTGATTTGCCCAGCTTACCCTCTAGATAAGCAGGAGCATAAGTACTGCATCAGCAATGCTGGTGCGTTGAAGATTGGGGTGTATTTTAAAAGTCGTTAGGCAGTGTGTTTTAGAGGGTGAAGATAAGTTTATTTTTAGCTCCTTGTCTTACAGTGTTTTTGGGCACAATTGCTTTTGATGCTTTTTAAATCCGCCCAGCCCACGCAAAATTAACTTGGTTGTGCAGCCACTAGCTTCACTCCTCACAATTTGGTCCAATTACTTGTAGCAAACGTCAATCAGTAGTTTCTGAGAGACCGCTAACCAAGATTGTCCCAGAATGACAGCATAGCAATGGAACGGCAAAAGAGCAACGTAAACAAATCCTGTCTTGGTGAACTTTCTACTTCGCACTGCCCATTTGCAAGTCATCCACCTGCCCATGATAAGAAGTGAAAGCGATTTATGCAGTGCTTAGCTTTAAAATATTAAAGATCTCAGTCGGATGCTCACTTAAAGAGTTAGGGCTGCAAATTCGAAATCGGGGATGCAATGAAAGTACCCCTATTCAAATAGAACAATCGAAATTACTCTGAATTTATCACAAGATATGCGTACTTAGCCATAGATTTGAGCACTAATGAGTGCAGTACCTAGTAGACTAATGCCGCTTGTAGTTACGGATTAAAAGAGCAGCACTTTATAGTGGTCAAATTACATCCTGATTTAAGCGACGTAAAGCCGGCACTTCTTAACCAAAGGCTAATATTATTTATAACAACCAAATCTTGTTCAAATTAAGCAGTCGTGCAACAGAATGTAATAGCAGAATCGTGTTTAAGTTAGCTAGATATTCTGGGCTTTTCACAGTGAAAATGATCAAGACGATGCTAATGTTAATCTTACTTAAACAAGACGGCATTACAAGTATTTGCTTGAAATGGTACAAGAAGGCCTCAGTTAAAAGAAAAAGCAGAAGTATAGAAAAGAAGATAAATTGAAAATTTAACAGGGCAAAGGGAAGTCACATGATGCTTATTCAAAAATGTACCAGTAAAAATGCGTTCATCGACAGTTCTTACATCCCATGAATAAAAATCACAAATTTATTTCGAATTGATTGTAAATTGCTAATTTATTTGCGCTTGTGACGCGCAAACTAAAACCAGTCTGGTAAATGCAGAAAATCTCAGTTGCGATAAAATGTTACGAGGAGAGTAGTCCATAGGAATGGACGTAATTAACGCTTGTGGTGGCACACGGACACATAAAAATTTTATTGACTGGTGCATTTCAAAAACACACAAGGAACAAAAAACGTTTACAATTAAAAGACATGCGTCTCCCATTATTATCTTGCTGCACATTAGTCGCCAATGTCTACGTTGCCTCTTCCACCATACACATCGATCGGTCAAAAGAAAATCGAATCCGTTGTGCTCATGGTCGCGTATTTTGGGTTGGTCATCACATCACCACTCACTGAGTGTTACGAAGGTCAACCTCTGTACGGTTGATGGCGGGATAAATTACCTACTGCCGAGAGGACATTTGATGCCAACGGGTCATTTTAGTGCAATGTATGTACAAATGGAAAAGAGACGAGCCGCATTTAGTGGTTTGGCATAGTTTGATGTCGGTTTGTGCTCTGCGAGCTGCACGCCGGCAGGTCCAGTCACCATCCATAAAATTGTTTGCCTGATTTCTAATTATCCCTTACGTATAAAGGAAAAATATTGTGCTCGGCACCACCTAAAGTGGTCGGAATAAGGGAGCATTGTTGGAGATCGGCAAGCACGAGTGCAGAAATAAGGGTACGGTGAGTACGATCATCACGCGAAACGGTTGGAGACAAGGCGACTAGTATATAGGCGCACAGACCTCAGCTCACAAATCAGTTTGAAAGGAAGCAGAGACAGTTACAGAGATGGAGTGTGGAGGTTGGCCGTGCTCGTATCCGTGGAAGTGGGCACAGTGGGGTGAGGCTGCGAAGGGCTCACAATATGGTCAGAAGTTGGCATTGTGGTCTGTGCAGAAGCCGCAATGTTGGACGCCATGTGTGTGGTCGTATGAGGTGGTGCCACAATGTGCACAGCCGTGCGGATGGTCTCAGCAATGCTGGTAAACAGCAAACACGATCGGGGTTGCGCTCACACCGACGCTTGCGAGGAAGCCGCTTGATGCCATGGAGTTGGAGGAGCTAGCTCGCCTCCACTTCTATCGTGCTTCGAACGCGTAGCGCATGCTGTCATTCCTGGGTGTAGCCTGCAACTGCCGTATAAATTAATAAACATCTCCACCTTTACCCACACAAGTCTCCTTATTGATTTTTCTCTTGTTAGGTATAGAGGATGCATTAGCAAATCATAACTGCCATGTTGTTTTCGCCGTTTATTGGGCTCGAATGCTCTGGAGAATCGGCCATTACGCATTAAGCCCCTTTGTTATTTCTGTTCAGCAGACTTCAAAACACTCCATCCATATGCTAGGAAGCATTGTTCGTCTACATTCAGAGTAAATTGCGTAGGGTAAAAGCATGCATGACGCTCTGGACTGTTTGGTTCGCAGTAGAACAGACTAGCGCTAAATAACTCGCGGCTTGTGCTTTCGCACATGGCATAGCCTTTACACCTCGCACCTAGGTTCCTAATCCTGTACGCTGGTTGGACTGTAGAACACATTCATGGTACGAAGGGGCATTTGCAACAGAGAAGTAGGTAATTGTCGAACTCTATGTTATCATTGTACACAATCGGTACCATTTTAGTCCATTTTTCGAAGGTCGAACGGCTTCTAATTGGAAACCTTTCCACTGAGCTATAAGCGTGAATCACTGTATCGTCCTTTAGATAAAAGAGCGAGCGTTCGATACTAGTAAAGCGGAGTGGGAAGTTCCTAATTTTTATGTCTCGGGAGGGTACTGGACATCTTACTTTACAGAGTAGTTAGAAGAATTCCACCTTTTATGTCTTGATTCGTAGGAATTGCAGTAAAAGTAGGCATTCTGCCTTAATCACACCCTCCATTTACCCAGCTCTGAGATAATGTTTCGCAATTGATGCATATGAAAGCTCTTAGTATTTTCTACTCAATGGCAATAAGTGAAATTGGAAGATGAATGCAGCCAACACCATAAAATTGGTTTCCATTAGCAAATCCACTCCACTGCTGCGTAAACTTTAGTGACGCTGTGCGTCCGGTATCATTCTGATACATCGCTACATTGAGTATGGTGTTCTAGGTGTAACAGTGTGCCATCTATGGATTTTCAACTTCTATAAGCAACTAGTTTGCGAGATTCATTGTGCTTGTATTAGGCGCATGTACGCAAGATTTTCGACGCACAGGTATTAGCACTACACTGGAAAATCTCAGCTCCTTTCAGGGCATAAAAGCCAATCAGAAGGATGTAGATACCAACTCTCTCACACCGCTACCAGTTCTGTTGCATCCTCCCTTCAAGAAGGACACGTGCCATAAGGAGGAGACACTTGCTGTAGAGCCACGCCAACGCTAAGAAGCATTATGCAAAGGTGACGCGAAGTACGCGATTACTCATTTGCGATCCATTCTAACTACGATCGCAGAATGGATTAGCGTTTAGTTCGAGCGTGGAGCTCAACCACTCACTGTGCTTGAGAGCTTCATAGCACAGATATCAACTCTCCCTTAGAGCTGTTTCAGCAGGCTATAAAGAACCGTCGAGTTCTGCTTAAGACCCATGTTTGCCTGTTTTAAGGTAGTGGTTCATCGTCGATTTATTATTCGTCATTGCCCAAAGATAGCGCCAAAATTTGCTCATAAAGTATTTTGTGATTTCACTATTTGCAATGAAGCCATTTTTTTAAATTTTAAGCTAATGTGGATTTCCTAAACTAGTTTTATTCTTTGACGAAAAGAATTATATGGCATTTACGGTTATAGGATCCTTATAAACTTCAGTGCCGAAATTGTACCATTACTGTATCGAGTCAGAGGGTTTAAGGTGGAATCCTCCTCGGTCTGTGCTTGGGACCCACAACCTGTTTGGGGTCAACTTTCTACAGTTCGGATTCGCTGTCTTCATATCTCATGAGTACCATTGCAAAATTAGGAGCTGACGGTGCAGAGCCCGGTTTACGATGCAAAGGCATCATAGTCGGATAGGTGGAGAGAGTGTAAAGGACGAAAAAGCGCAAGATACTTACAGGTTAATTGGCATGTAGGGTACAAACGAACAGTGTGTGAAGATTGAAATGGTGCAGGGTTTACTAAAATGTATAATTTTGTGAAAATTTGACTCTCAGTCTTACAGACAACGTCTTGACGGTGTGAATTCACTGGATGCTTGGCATTCCATTACCCTTATGCTCAACGCTTAGCCCTATCTATGAAATTCTACCAAACTTTTGTCCTTCTATACTGCAACCCACCCACAATTTCTTGGCGACTTTGCCCATGCGGCTGCGATTAGCCCGTGTTTGCGGCTTTCATCCATTTTTTGCACCATTTCTTTTCTAGACCATGCACCCGCACACCTCGAGTCGTTTTGCCTTTATGCCTACAGAAGTCGTAAGCCTCTTGTCGACGCATCCAAATCATCCCTTATGTCAATTAATCTGTCACATCGTCTACCTACTTCCCACTTCATCTTTTAGCGCCGCTAGCCATCTCTGACTTTGTTCGCAATGTCCTCTAGTCCCTTATTCTCATCCAAAACTAATGCATGCCAGTGCGTCTCAAATAGGCAAAGGTTCTGGGAATTGGGGTTGGTCTTGTCAGTAAGCATGGCATTCTGAGTGTTCTTGACCACAAACTTCATCAACAAACAACTTAGCAATATTATCCACGTCCTCACGAAAGTGCATTTTGGACGACCATTCATGCACAGAAGTACAACTTCAGCATATTGCGAACATAGATGGAAAGATTAGTGTGCAAGCGCCCATGCATTCGCTGATGTCGCGAGTGATTACGCTATGTTTCCAGGGTATTCCTCTGTAGTCTTTGCTTGCTTGCTTGTCTGTTGGATTGAGGCAAGACAAGATTGACGACTACTGATTGTAGTTATTTGCGTGAGGTTCACTTGGTTCAACTTATCAGCAGACAAAGTTTAACTGTTACGAATTGCGTGAAAAAAGTTACGAGGTACGATGATTAGGACCATCTTTGTTCCGAGTACGCCGCTTTCTCAAAGGGACAGATGGCACGCGTTCCATGATGACATTGATATTTTTTGCATTTAAGCCTAACTGGTGTTGCGCTAAGGCCTCTATTGTTCCTACGAATTGGTTGTTACGGCTAACTAGTTTAAGCTCTTACTGCATTATTCTTATGCCTAGTCACTGTTATTAACGATCAATTGCATCCGGCTAAACTGGCGATCAATTCAAGTTGCTTGTTCGCATTTGCGTAAAAGTAGCGCAGCACCTACATCGGATGCTGCTATACAATATGCACAAATTAACCCGAGATCTTAAACTGACGTCTCCCAAGAAATGAAATAAGAGTGCGCGTTTGTCAACAAGGTGCTTCATTTCTTCCTGTGTTCGGGCAGCTCTTACTTTGCCCTATATTATTTAGAGTTTATCGAACAAGAGTAAATGTTTTTGCACAAAAGCACCTGCTTTCATATATCATTTTGGTTATCGAATGTCCTACCATGATTTTGTGTAGCATATCACCAAGTAGTGTCGACTTCAAGTTTATGCCAGCTTGACCCACTTTGCACTTATCAAATGCATGTGCTCGCATCGAGATCTTGAGCACAGATAGAACTTTTCATAAACCGACCAAAAAAGTGCGTTTGTTCCGTCGACTACTTTTTGTTATACAAAGCTGTCCTGGCTCTGCTTTAAGGCAAAAGGTGCCTAAACAGCACCTTGGTAAGGCGTGAGAGTAGACAATACGCTTGTGAACTTACCCGAGTTATCGTAACCGGGTTCAGGTAGATCTCACTATCGAAATACAGAACAACGTTGTCATGCATGTGCTCAGATAATAGGAGACTACCGTGGGTGAAACAACGCATGCCAACGCACAAACGCCGGTGATGATGCTGATGTAGCGGTTAGGCCACATCTGCAACCGCCGCAAATGTACAGTCCTGTCACTACATCTACTTTGCATTGCCGTATAATAAAGATGGGTCCAGTACAATTGATTCGGCCCTCCTTGCTCCTCTGGTCAAGGAAGGATTACCCAGTCACCGACCGATGACCGAGTCACGCATCATTTGACACTAGCAGAACTTCGCCTTCCATGGATTTCTAGTGTCTGTGCGTGCGTATATGGGCTGACAGACGAGTATGAGGACGACTGACGAGAAGAAGGAAGCAGATACTGTCTCTCTACCAGCTCTACCAATCGCATTCTTTTCATAACGTGCCCACAAGCAATGGTTACCATCCATTTTGGATTATTACTTGACTCAAAATTAATGCAGCAGACAGCTGGAGTTGAGCGGCAAGTAGTTATTTGAAGCACCTGAAAGTGGATCCGTTTGATATTAAAAGGCAATTTTAAACAACTTTGCTTCCTCTTGGTGTTTTCAACGGCATAGTTAATCATGTATTTAACCCCTTCTCTCCAAACCACCTCTTGAATAATAGGTGAACATATGTTAAATTTTGACAAAATTATTAGAGCTAATCTTCAGTCAATAAACAGTCAGGAGTTTGCAAAGGGAGCATGCAGGGCCGTGACTAACAAGGAAAATAAGGACGTCTATTGCGCTGCTCACCCATGAGTTACTCCACTGCATAATAGACAATAAAATATGTGTTACGCGGCTGCGCTGCTTGACGACCAGCAGAGGAAATCAGGTTCAGTATGTGAGAGTGGGTGATTGTCGCACTAGTGTTGGTATGGATCCGTAATGCAGCACGAATCGCCAAAACCATTTAGGATATTATTGTGCTTGGAAAGAGTTCAACTTATTCCTACCTATTCCACTTCAAACTTGAAAAGTTGCACCTAGCATAATATGTTTAAAAGGGCCACTGTTAACATTTTCTTTGTACAAACCGCTCACGAGAGAATTATTTGCACAGTTCCTTTGCATCTCCAAAACAAATGAGCCAAGTCTGTCACTTGTAACTTAACAACCCCCTTTCATTAATCTTTCTGTCACTTCAGAGTTTAACCTCGTCCACATTTGTGCAAACAAGGACGCCTTGTGATCGCAACTAAACTGCACCCAACTATAACGTTCAGTTATATTCAAATGCTGTTCTGCTACTCGCAGTTTAGGCCTTTTTATTCCATCCCTGGCAGACCAATGGGATCTGCGAGGGTTCCAAATCGGAAGGGAACAACTTCCACCAGTGTCCATAAAGTGCTTGAAGTAAAACTTTACTGATTTAATCCATTTAAGTAAGTGGAATTCTGAATACCTTTATCCCTATAAGCAACAGATCTTGCATGACCAGACAGTGCGACACAAGTTTCCCAAAATTCAAAGCAAAAGCATCGCAATGAGAAACCAACCGGGAAATACGCACGGTATTAACAAAGGTGGTTTGGGTAAAGGCCTGTAGAAATCGTCACTGTTACAGAGCCAATAACTTGTTGTTGTCATGCCTCTATTGAATTTAATTAATCCATGATGGTTAACATGGCAGCAGCCGATTTTGTCTAATAGTGTCTTTGTTTCCTCTCTAATGTGCATTTTAAGGGCTGAAGTAATATTATCATGAGTTGGGGTTATGGTAGGGGGAATTAGAACAGGTTGAGTCCCACTAACCGACTCCAGATGACTCCATTTTAAGTGCTCGATTTACGGCATTGTCGAAAAGACAAAAACGAGGCGTAGAAAGTCCCACAACATCAGTAACACAAGGTTCTAGAAGCAAGCAAACCATTTTTCATCATTGCATTACCAAAGGGAGCGTTTATGGGTTCCAATCGTAGGGGCCAGATGCGTTACTTCTCTTAAACTACCAAATCAGCAGAGCACTTGGCACACCGATTAAGCAGGAAACTGATATTGTTAGGCAAGATCGGCATGTATCAACCATTTAGCAACTTGATTGTCACAAAACGATGTCAGTCGCAAAGCTTGGTCTCAGAAGAGAGGGTTAGTGGCGTCGCCCAGCGTGACGTAGTCTTTGAGCTCACTTCAAGAAAGATTGGGGGCAGACTTCACCTAGCACTAACGTCAAACCTGTTTCAAAAATGCTGAGACACTCAGCACATTTAACCATTTTGTGGGAAGGCCTTAATTGACCCAGTCTATCCTATTTGCACGATGTTACCAAGCCAACGTGGCGGCATCTTTTAGAAGCAATAAATATGCATCTGTGGTCGAAAGGGAGGATTTACTTTGCACACAACTCGTTCTAGAATCTCTTCCACTGGAAGGTCTCCAGGTCCATATGGTTTTATCTGACAGAAGACTTCGTGCACCATCAGGGCAAATGCATAAACGTCACCTGGCTTGGGTCCCTGCAAAGCCGCTGTTCCCCCAAACAGTAATTCAGGCGAGGTCCATAATTTGATTGAAGAACAGTTGTCTTTTAGATTGTAGATTTTAGGAACACCGGGGTCGGTGATTTTAAGATCCACCGGCAGCTGACTACGCAATTGGTAAAAATCAGCCTTCCATGGGCTCCAGGACTCGTAATATGTAGGATTCCATTCCCTTTTTTGCTAATAACACCCTACACACAGAAATATGTCAATGAGTAAGTGTATGGAAAGCTTTTGTGCAAAGCGGGCAGTGTAACTACATCTTGTCAAGGAGTTCTCCCAATATCACAAGCATGAACACTAAGAGAAGGAAGCGAAAGTGACTTCCACATGCCGTAGAGAGAATAGACGGTAAGTTAAGCATCACTGTTGAAGGTGGATGAGACCTAGGGGTAGGGGTGGTCTACTCTGTGAGCTGAGAGCGAATCGGGTAGAGTAGCAAAAGCGTAGGTGGTTGCCACGTTTGTGGTGCAACAGTCGAGATAGGCGAGGAAGTGGGCCGAATTGACTTAAGCAATTCAGTCCTAGCTTTTAATCAGCAGATTTGAAGCTGCATTCCGTTCAGTTGCGTTTTGCATTCCCCAAAGTGAAATAAATCATCGCCTATCTCCTTTTTTTGTTAATTGGTAAAACGCAATGATAAGATCAAATCTCCTAAGTACGGTACAAAGCGAGCTTCTTTGTGGGTAAAACAATGACAGTCCTTGGTCAGGTGAATAGCCATAAACGCATTTCTGAACGGTGATGCATGGGTTATTGCAAAGGTGGTCCGTGCAAAGACGCGCATTCAAGGAGCGAGCAGGATTGGAGCAAATGAGGATACTGACCCGCACACCTCGCCGTTCCATCTAATGCGTTGATGGCATTCCCCACTCTGGTGGATGCCATTACCGGGTGGATCAGCATTCAACACTCACATTGACAAAAGTGGCTAATGCATTAATGATGTACGTCTTTGCGAAGAGATTACATAAGGAGACACCGATAAATCCAGAAAAGATCCGGGGTAGAACCTGTTGAAATAACCTCTCTTCGTGACTTTCGTCCTATCTTTTTTGGACAGCTTCAAGCTGTAAAGTTAAGGCTAGTGCAAATAGCGCATATGCAGCTAGTAATTATGCAATCACGTGTTGTGCCACAGCCTACACAAACTCGTCAGCAAATCAGAGGCATTATCGGTGCCATAGGGGTGCGGAATAAGTTGCACGTGAAGGCTTTGCTCTAAATAGGTGCGTTTCAAAAAGTGCATCAATAGTCATATTTTATCACCTGGAGGGAGCCTCAATGACTACTCAAAACTAAGATTGAAGGCATCTGGTGTCGCACAGCATCGCACAAAGGTGTTAATATTCTCGTGCCTAACTTCCAGCAGATTTGCAAGCTCTGAGCGCAGTAGAACGCGAAGTGGGCGCCACTTCTTCATGCGGACTTTAACACCTTCTTTTTATCGGATGGCTCCTAGGGAACAAATTAGCAAGCCTTTAAAGATGTCCCCGTGGAATCGCCACGTTCAGTTTCTATTCACATAGTTGCAAGTTATGCTGCCTCTTGGCAGCACAACTCTCTCCTCCTTCTCACCGAAGTGAAGGACTGCAGATGACACGACAGCATTAAGCGATAAAACGTAGAGGACCCTCTGCCAGCTATTCCCATTCACATGGACATCTAAAACCCACGCAGTTGTTCAATGGTAGCATTGATGGTGATGACAATCTCCTGGTTTGTATGACAGTACCACGTGCTGAACTGACAAAGGAAGGGTGTTTGGAGTCGCATAGTATAGGACGCATTGCGGTTTCACGCATCCAGTATAGATTTTTCCTATCCTCCCTCCCTCCCTCCCCCTGCCATGCCTTACCCTGCAAAACGTGGCTAAGTACAGCCTATCCTGTCCTTGCAAACACCCCATTATCCACATCTACTCCTGTTCACATTCTTCAAATTCTCATTCCATTCCCAAGGCTGAACAGTAGCATGGCATTTTTCAACACCTCACAACACACTTAACAGTAGGAGCGAAGCATCAGTTGGAGACTTCAATATACACTCATCACCTCGCCAACAAACTGCGGCCATAACATAGGACCATTTTTATGCCTGTCGATGCAACATGGCGCAGCTGTCACATGGTCGCACAAATGAGCTATGGCTAACAGTGCTTCAAGGCACAAATAAGAACATCTCCATCACTAATGCATACGAACGTGCTGCAGCGCCTTAAATCCTCCAGTACCCCTTAAGAAGAGGAAAAGGAGGAAAGAAGACACAATACCAAGCCGAAGTAAGCACAAATCTTTTGCATACCGACGATCCACCCGGCAAAAGCATAGCGGCGAGACGAACAAGTGACTCCATCACCAACACCCGCCATTCTACAAAAATTGACGCATTAAACAGTCCCCTTCTCTCCCCAAAGTGACGCGCCTCCTGCTCCTCTCGATTGCGATTGTGCTGTATCCACAGTCACCTCCTCATTCCCTATGGAAAAAGCGGATTTCATGGAGAATAAGGAATGCTCAGAAAATATCGGTCGTAAAGCAAAAAGCCAAACATTTGTCAGCGGTACAGCAAGAAGACCACGGCAATGACAGAGCAATTCATCCTTGGCGTGGCTACCATTATGGAACCTACTAGCGCATCGAAAGCATGCGATGACGACAAGCCCAAACACTTGCCTTAGGTGGCGCTAGTACACGCAGTACCATAAACCATCAAATGATCGCTGCGCACTACGCACATACAATTTCATATGGCCTGAGCTGCATCTGGTGGAATCTGCAAAACAATTGTCCCCCCTGCAAATCAACCACATCCGGGCACTAGGTTGCCCCGCTCAATGCAATTCTCGCATGCGGTCGCCGTGAAATGCGCTTTCAGAAGGACCAAAACAACTACCATGCATTGGAATGAACCATGTAAAGACTCGTGCTTTTACACAAGGCCTCATGACAACTACAATTTCGACTGCTTTACAGCTACTTCGTTTTGGCTTTACCCCATACAATAGTACTGTCAAAGACGCCGAACCGGAAAATGACATTGGCTTCAATTTTACAGCAAGCTGCTGCATAGAAAAGTAACTAACGAGTTGCGGTTTAGCTTTCGGTTCGCCATCGCGTATCACTTTAATACGCGCCCAGTCTTTCATAGGGCCTTGAGCAAAAAACCAAGCTGCTTAAGTCCTTTGAGAATGAAAAGTCCAGAGTGAGCAGAGAAGGCTTTAGCAGGATCAATTGCTTGAGTAGTTGCGGCGTCACAGCTGCCGTCGTCAATGACGATGGTGGTGAGTTCAAAGAGGCCTAGTGCGGTCCCGTCGGCTTCCCATGGATTGGTTTCTGGGTCGATATTTCCCTTGTTAATGCCACCGTAGGCAACGATGGATGCTGTAGGCAGCACTCTGAGCTTGTGATAAAATAGAAAGGCGTCCTGTAACCAGTGTAAGGGACGGTAGCAGCGGAGCAGAAAATTTGGACAATAGGACCATCCACTTACACTAGCGTCATCACCATCGTAATCAGCATCGTGCTTTAAAACGGAAATCGAAAATGTTGTCTGCATCGGGAGTTGAAAGGTAGATGCAGCGTTATGAAGTCCGAAGCTCATCGCCCGAACCTCACAAAGCCCGTTTGGGACTATGAAAGCCGCCTTTTCCACGTCTGCTTCTGCTACTTCTACCTGCCGACGTCCTGATTTCAAATCTAGCGTCACAAACCACTTTGCTCCATGCAGGTAGTCCAATAGGGCATTTATATGGAGGAGTGGGAAAGAGACCATCTTAACTGCGTCGTTCAAATTCCCGCAGTTAATGCAGAGTCGTGGACTAATGTTGCTTTTCTTTGCATGAGTGAATTGGACCGTTCACCAGCCATTACAAAAGAGTTTCGGTACACTTAAGCCACGAGACAATGCTGAGTATCACTTTTTCATCCTTATCTTTCTATCCTCGGACCTTTTCCACCTTCATTGCGACTGCATAGATTGATCCACGATGACGCTCACTCACCCTCAGACGTACACACACATATCCAAACAGATTTCCTTTAATGAGATGTTGGGATCGGTGGCACAATCACGTCTACATTTAAACACTCTGTGTCAATCCATACAAGGGCTATTTCAAACGCACATTACATAAGCGAGGTGGAGAGTGGGTGTTGTTTCACGTGCGCGAAGTCTAGCTGTCCGATGGTTGGTGAGATATTTGCTCCACAGTTGCTTGGTAATAATGAGCGAGAATTCGAACCGAAAGCCACACTCTTGGAGCAACAATGTGGCGAAAAGTGTAAGAGTGACTGCTAACTGCGAAAAAATGGGTGTGAGATAGAAATAAGTGGTAAGGCACAAGATAGTCAGCATGAAAAGGAAAGGATAGAAGGATGAAAGAAGGAAGGCTCCTTCAAAATGGTAACGCAAAACGCCGCCGGAACGGAACGCCAAATCGCACAATTGCAGGGCTTGTGCGCTCAACCGAACAGGAATTAATTTTGACTTTTATCGCCGGCATTTCCACGACCAAATATTATTATTAAACTAACTGACTTGCAGGCTATGTGAGTCAATTATGGACAGCCCACATAATGAATGCGTGCTGAAACCCGTTAGACTCGTGTAAAGCTTATAAGCCCATCGATGTCCACTTGGCTATGACTAGTCCGGCCCACAATGTGTTGATGAGGTGTGGTAGTTAGTAATAAAGGCAATCCTCTATTTTATGCACACAACTAATACCGCGCATCGCATCATATCTAGTCACAGCACGCAGCGTCCACCTCAACAAAGTCACATAGCGGCAGAGCTGTCCCTCAATATATGTTCAAGCATGCAGTTACTGGTAGTCACATATGACGAACGAGTTACATCAACTGTGTTGGTTACTATCATTGTGCAATCTTAACTCAATTATGAACGCAATCATAAACGCATTTGATGTTTGCTTCTCACTAATGCGATTGCACCTCTTACCGTCTTCGACTTGGCGCATTCAAATGCAAACCGAAAAGTACAATGGGTAATTGGCATTGAAGCTGCTTTTGCAAGACCTGCACTCCCTTAATTTGCCTCGTGAGTACAAATTGTTTTGCATAGTTAATGGCTTCTACTACCATCAGCCTAGCAACTGCTTTACAATTTATCCACTGCTCATAATGCATAGGTAGCAGAGGTAGGTTAAATGGAACAAGGCAACAGGGTCCGTAGCCCTTGAAATACTCTTATGATGTAGATTCACTTCAGCTCAATTTCATCAGGCGAAAACTCATTCATGGGCTTTGCTTTTCATCCGGATATAAAATTTAGGAGTTGTGTTTGACATTTCTCTCCCCTGTGCTGAATTCTATCATACTATGAATTAATTGAACCCTATTTACCAAATTTTGCAATATGTGTGCGCGAGAGTTGGTGACACCCTCAAAGAACTCATCTATGGTGCAAAGCAGTTTTCAAAATAAATGCCAAATGACGATTTTGATCTGCATCATTGCGAAACGCTTTGGATGGAACTTGGCAAGCAATATGATAACGCAGAATGGTAGAGGAAAAAGGTGGATGCGGACAACAAAGCGCAGGATAATTTGTTCCCATTTCATCAAGATGGGTTGCAACAACTTTCACACATTCCACACAAAGCATTCGGTTATATTTTGTAAATAGCATGTAAATATAGACGATGCTTCATATCCTTTATTAAATATGGTCTACTTATCAAGTTTTGCCAAATTTGCTACAGTTTTGCTAACGCGAAACTGCACAAAGTGATCACTCCTCCTTGGCTCAAAACGATCTGGTGCACAATCACAACCTCAGACATTATACAACCGACTTAACTCTCCTACCCCTCATCCACGTGTCCTGCACCGCACTTGCAATTGCGTTCCCATCACACACCGCTATGCCACTTTAGGCGGCTGATTTCATGACTATACGGCTACACACATTATCTCGAGAATCGATCCACTTAGTGAAATTCCTCCACTGCGTGCAATTGTTATACTCACAAGCATTATCACTAGTTGGTACAACGGAATGATACACTAGCTTTGGAAACATCCAAAGGTGATTTACACTGAGGTCAACTTCAACACACTCGTAAGTTGTTGCCTCTCATCCACTGCAAGTGCAGGTCATGGAATTTTACAAGCAATTCCATGTGGATTATTCTGTATGCGCGGCATGGCACCATAGTTCACAAAGGATCGGATGACTCGATTGTAGTGCGCTAGGTATTCCAATTTTGTTGCCTAAAAATGCGCATTGCGAACCGTGGGGATAAGCAGAACCTCATAGTACACCACAGAAATCGAGTGACCCAAAATTCTTCAAGTATTTAAGTGGAACAAACGTTTCATATGCAAATTGTGGCGCATTTCTCGAGGTACTTAAGGGTTGAGGGTAGAACAAAATAAGGCTCATATAAATCACAACAAAATGCTTCTTCCTAGCGGTTTGAAAATGTAATGAAGGCTACTACCAATGTCACTGTGCGATTCGATACGTCGCTCTTATGGAACGTGCTCGCGATATTTGATTCGAGTTTGGTTACATGCGTACAAGTGCACACGAGTGAGAAGGGAAGCAGCATACCTTAGAATATCAGCGGACCGGAAATCGGGTCAGGCGATGGTATCATCCTGACACTGCGGAAGAAACAGCGGTGCATCGGCTCAGTCTATATATGAAACCAGGGACCTAAAAAATGCTTAGAACACAGGATTATCATACAGTCATTTAAGGCCTCACAACAGGGATGCATTTTGCGGGAATTCGTGCCTGCTTTGTTCTCTTGGTGACCACGTACTGAATTTTGCCTGCTTTTTGAAGGTGGGGGAGATGATGAAGTGCCATATCAAACGAATAAATGCAAAACAAGCGTGCATGTCCCATTGCTACAGAGATCAAAGAGGACATCTTTGAAAGAGTGAGCAAACCATGTGTGCGCCAGGTCCGAAGCATGATCCCACCTAAAGTACACATTTGTACAATGGATGTCCTACTTAGTCCAACGAATGCTAACTAACGAGGACTTTGCATTTCTAAGCCTTTGAGCGCTACAACTCTACTCGCAAGCCAAGGTTGCCGAGACAGGCTACCATCACTTCCTAGTACACGCAATTCTGAGGGCATCTTTCCTCTATGCTGGCCTGAAAAATGACATGTGTACTGATAGTTTGTGGAAAGGCATATGGCGACTTACATCGCCCACTGCAAAAGTAAAATACCACCCGTCCTCGAACGTGCATAGTAATTCAGCTGCCTCATTCGCATACAGAACCCAGTAGAGACCAAAGCTGTCACTGGAAAAATACTCATAATAGTGATTCCTTACATCCTACCACAAGCCATCAGCAAGAAAAATAATCCCCCCCAGTTCAGTGGCCAGGTGAATCTAGCAGAGATGACCGAATGTGTCCTCCGTAGTTCTGAGGCACTTTCGTTCCAAGATGGTGTCAAATCAATTAGGGGTCTAGTGTTTCAGGATCCATTAACGCAGTTCATTACCTAGGGATTGCTTAACCAATAGGACCATTTAGGAGAATGGAAGTCGCTGAATGCCTTAAATGAGAGGTTTTAGTTTGTCTTCGCTCGCGCTAAATGTACGTAAAATGTTCTCAGTTTACAATACCTGGATTACTGTGGATACCATACCATGAGTACTCCATCAGCCACAGGAGGAGAAACTTATGCATCTTTATGGCATGCTAGCTTCCAAGCGCAGTTGAGATAGAGCCACGGGGGCACAACAAGCTAAAATGTTTGCTTTCTTTACTTTCTAGCACTAGGCTTGTCGGCGTGAAACCAATAAGGCACAAAATGATCGGGGTGCTAATTTCAAATGCAACGCCTTGCTAAATAGTGCACAATTTAAAAGATTTGGCATTTTCGAGGTGACAAATAGGTGGAATAAGCAAAGTGTAGTCCAGTTGGACTTCTAAAGGTCTTCATTGCAATGCAATGACAAAGACCGTGGTTTTTTGGGTTGAGCGGTAGCGTCTTGCGCAGATGCTACAGTACAAGCATCAAACTGAGTATTACTGCCCGTGATGACCACATTTGATGAGATGAGAGCCTACTGCGATAATTTGCATCGAATGCAAAGCAGCAAACATTGATTTTTAGAGACAATAATGGAACTGAAATGGGAGACCATGCCAATTGTAAATGCAGCATGGTATACTTGCGAGCGTCATGCACCAAACAGAAGGGCCATGATGATAATCGTATCCAACTTGACGCTTGCCTGGAAGGATAGTCACATCTGCCACCAGTAGCATCTCATTATTCCTGTCATTTGCAAAGCAGGAGTGCATTTTATGCGCTAAAAATCGTTATTTTAGTAAATACTACCTACTTGTATCTTGGCAATACGAAATGATTCCATACAAGGGTGGGTCTTCGGTTGGGTACAAGGCCGACATAAGCATGAAAGAGGCAAAAGAAAACCACAATAACACAGCAATGGAAGCCGTGACCAGGATACGAGAGGTCTGTGCATATGCGAATCTTGTGACTGAGCAGGTGCCATCGATACCCGAGTGGAAAATGGAATCCCATTTTTTGCAACCTCGGTGCCTCGCACACTTTACAACAATACTTTTTCATTCACAGTAGCAAAGGCAGAAGTAAATTGGAATAGACCAACCCCATTGCACGGCAATTGACGCTTCAGTGTTTCCAATTTCCACGAAGTAATTTATTCGGTTAAACAGCTTTGAGGAACTAAACAAAAGAATCTTTTGAGATGTAAATGAAGGACGTCTTGCCAATATCTTTGAAACATTCATGCAACTGGTACGCCTGTAACGATGAGACACGATCGTCAACAATAAAACAGCTTAAGTTCAACCTGGACAGCATTCATTAAAATAAAGTAAAGCTGCAAATGTCAAATGCGGTTTGATGTGTCCTAAAGCCAGTGTCAGCTAAGAATTTTGTTCAAATCGCTACCAGCAATTTTACTGTGGCCATTATAGTTGCAAAGAAGTATTTGCTTGCAAAGTTTATTCAGGCACCAAAGTAAAAGCCAACGGTTGTGCTTCTACTTATTCATTTCTATAAATTACAGGCAATGTCGGAAACCTGTAACGACTGCACGATTTGCGATACCATTTGTCTTAACTGAAGCGATTCCGTTCAATTTCTTAAATGTCGGACAGGCAGAGAGATTTTTTAATTGCTTTGCCACTTCAACTTCGTCAGGGAAGATTACGCTTTCGCCTTATCTGTCATTTTTATGCTACAACTGGTTTAAACGATCTGTGCAGGTTAACTGAACTGGATGTTGGAGGAAAGTGCCTAAGATGTAAAATGGTGCATTCGTCAATGCAATGCTTCAAATATTAAACATTCATTTAGTGAATATTGGGACTAGCAGTTCATACGACTGCCGGTTAGTGGTCGTGATACCACGCGAGCGAAATGGTGTCTGTGAATATTGCTGTTTGCGGTAGTGCATTTATTTATGATAGATCCTAGATGACCCCTTTAACTCAACCACTGCTCATTTCTACGCCATAGAATGCAGAACGGTCGGTGGTTCTTGTATAGGCACTTTAAAATCCCAAACCCACCAGTAGAACCATGTACAAAGGGTCGGTAACTACCGATGCGACGCAACCTCCTACACCGTTCACCAATGCCATGGTCTAACTACTAGCTCCAGTGGTTTCCACACCAATAGGTCTTTCCACACCATTCTCTAGCTCATCTGTCCTTTCAAACTCTACTGCTGATCTCACCTCTGGCACCCTTTACCCCTTTATTTGGCGACCAGTTATTAATTTACCCCCAAGCATCATACCTTAGTTAATGGTATTATTTAAAATGGTCTAGCACACTTGCTTTAATCTTGACGTCACTGGCCTGCTAATTGAAGAATTTCCTTTACCCTCGTCCTTTCTTTGGCATTTCTTTAGCTTTCAAACGTATTCAACTATCTGTACTGGTGAAAAGCTACGGCAGCCTGCCTGTCGATTACCAAATAGGCAGCTTTAGACTCCGTATCCGCAAACGATGCGAGGACGTTTTTGCACCCATCCTCAAAAGCATAATTCCCATAATGGCATCTTGATGGTCACTTTTCAAAAATGACTCACCAATGCTATAAAATTTAGGCATCGAAGTGCCTAGAGTGGATCAATTAGAGTCTAGTTCCCACTACATAGCAAACAGAAAGCATCAATTGAGTTGCAATGGATTATTCCATAACTCAAAGTGCGATGCAATTCTGGGCAGATTAATCAGTCTGCTAGATGCAGATTCGATGAACACATTTCGGTGTGTATGCTAGCAGTCAAAAGCGCCACGCAGCGTGCGGTTAAAAAATAAGGCAAATTGTATGCAAAGTAATGCAGCAGAGTCAGTGGCAGCCTTTCCTACATTTATAAACCACTGAGACATATTATTTATTTATGTGCCTTATGTGAGCTGCATTCTACTCTGTGCCCTAAAGTGCTTCGAGAAATGTGCCACATTTTAGGTTTGAGCTAATTTTTTTTCATTTAAATACCTGAAGAATTTTGGGTCACTTGCCTTCTGTGGTGTATAATGTTTTTGATTGTCTCCACGGGTTGCAATTCGCATTTCTAAACGCCTAAACTGAAATTGTTGGCGCATTATAATAGAGTCAACCAGTCCCCTGTAAACCATGGTGTCACGCCGCGCAGACACAATAATTCCCATAGAACTGCTTTTTAGATTCCGTGACCCTCATTTGCAATGGATGAGAGGGAACAAGTTACGGGTGTGTTGAGACTGACCTCAGTGTAAATCACCTCTGTGTGTTTCCAAAGCTAACGTTTCATTCTGTTGCACTAACCAATGATAGTGCTTGTGAGTGAAACAATTGCACGTAGTGGGAGGATATTACTAAGTGGATCGATTCTCGAGACAGTGTGTGCAGCCGTATAGTCATGAAAATAGCTGCCCACAGTGGCAGACTAGTGTGAGATGGGAATGTAATTGCGAGTGTGCCGCAGGATACGTGGATGAGGAGTGAAAGAGTGAAGCCTGTTGCATAAGGAGCATGAATGCAGTTATTTACGAAGTGTTGCATGAATGGTTAATTGACAAATCAATTAAGTGGAATAATTGGAGTCAGGATAATTGAATGCAGTTGCACCGACTACAGCGTTTCAGTTGTGCAGAATGTAAGCACAGTGTATTTCGAGGCAAGAGTACTTATGATGGCAAACGCACCTCTCTAAATGACCAACTATATTTCTACTATTATGTTATGAACTGAAAAATATACCTTTATTAATGCTTTCCGCTCCACCTTGCCGGCCTAGGAGCGGAAGCATCGGTTAAATCCACCTGAATGACCCTATCGAAAGCTTCGCTTTAATTACCTCATTCTAACAGATACGGACCAGACACCTTCATAAATTAGACATCATGCGACTACACCGAGAAGTGAGTTTGCGACTATGTAGAGCAGTAGACAGCATCCACACAAAAGCAGCATGACTAGTTTGTTGGCTCTTAAGGTCCAGCCAAAAATTTATGCGGACAAAGGATCACTTATCAAGAGACCATGAGTCAAGCCGAGTATTCGAGAGAGATTGGAAAACGAGACGTAAGATATAGCCACACTCAGTCTTGTGGTTATTTTCCCAAAACCTCTCCAAATGGTCGCCGTGGGAGACGTCGCATGCCTGAATGAGTCTCGGATGCTTCATGATGTGAGGTAAACCAACACTTCAATACCTCGTGTCTTAAGGGTATTCATCAATTGGGTGAGTGAATTTGGCACTCTCTAACGCCATAGGTCAAGCTTTCCCTCTGATAGGACAAGCCTCTTTCTTCACGAGAGCATCTCATTTAACCAAAAAGCGTGTTGAACCTTAAGGCACGAAACTTTCTTCTGCAGTGCAAAACTCTTCGATGCAAACAACTAATGTATTCACTGCAGTAAATTACATGTTTGAATCTGCCTCTGACCACTGGGACGCAGGACTGCTAGTCGAATCTCATATTTTAGACAAGCAGAGTGTAGGACGCAAATCCAGAAACAGTTATCCGCAATGGGCCAAGGGCCTAGAAAATGCACTTGTCTCGATGCTGGGCAGAAACAACGAGTGTAGACCAGGCACTAGGATCAAAGACATCTTCATTAATAATGAATTATTACCTGCTTTAAGGACCAGCGCATCGCCTATCGTTTTATCAATATGTGTTTCGGAATAATAAACAGTTTTGTTCTCTTTGCTGGCAAAATATGATGGTGTTTTTAATGCGTCAAAGAGATCTTCTTAACAAGCAACTACTCACTTTTGCATGGCAAACCAAATTTAAAATGGTTCTTCACTTAGAGTACGGAACGAAGAAGCAGGCACAACTTCATTGATAAAAATTTTGGTCAAATAGGCGACTACCGCTCCCCTGCTTTTCACTCACCTTTAGTGCTGAGGACAAAGCCGGAAGGTCTTCTTGCTTATCCGCCGAATTCATCACACGCTTTCTTGCAAGGTTTCGCGCAGCTCAGCATTCTCTGCTTTAAAATGGACGGCCATGCTTGTTCATTGTGCCTCGCTGTATCCAGAAGCATCATCTTAGTGCTTGCACATTTGGTTCGGTACCATCGTGGTAGGCGCCATATATTTTTTGATATGCTTCTTTATGCGTAGCCATTTCTATGCATGTGTGTGGGTGTTCGTGTTTCTCGATATGTATTTTGCCTCAGCTTAAGAATAAAAGTAACGTATTGAGTTGAGAACTCTTGTATCAACTAAATGATAATAAAAAGCAGAGCAGTTGGATAAATTGTATAAATTGCTCACGATGATAGAATCCCTATTTATGTGCGTTTAACGTGTTTTAGTAACCTATAGTGTAAGCTGTACACTTTGCTCAACAGCTCTGGGATCTTTCGGGAGGCTATTGTATCATCAAAAGGGTAGGAGGAATTTCAAAACCAGTCAATCGCTCTTTCATTGTGCCCTCTTATGTAGTAGCAGTCGCAAAAACGCCTTCTTTTGTACATTGAAACAGTTTAGAGGCACTATTTGTGCCGCCTATGCCTCCAGCCACCAGAAGACCTTGATCCACTCTGCACGCATTTCTTTGTAACGCATTTTTGTAAGTGTACGCCCAATACCCTCCTATGAAAATTCAATGAGTTACCTGTTTTAAAGCCGCAGCTTTGTATCTCCATGCTTACGCCTTACTTTACAATATTCTAGCTGGAATAACGGATGGTTCAGGTACAAGCGCCCACTATGCTGAATGCTTCTCACGACACCCAACACTGGGGGCTACGTTTGACCATATGCGCTCAAGACATTCCCGTCGGTGCCCCTTCGTCTATTGGACTTAGTTCAATGCAAGGCTTACAGTGACGCTCTGATCTTCTCCAATTTGCAGGTAATTGGCGCAGAATATTTGGGTAGAATGCAAACAAACGCTATTAAATCAGCGGAATCCGCAAGTTTTCTAGCGATATTTACTTAAAATAGCATTAACTTCCTGCTTAAAAATGATGATATGGCAAGGCGAGATCATTTAGTACTTAGAGATTTTGTATTAACTGTGGAAGCTCTAGGCTAAGCAGTCTGATTTTGCGGTAGTTATGATAAAACGCACATCGAATTGCATTGCATTGCGTCACATCGCGTCGGTAGTCTGGATGTTTCCAACGATGACACAGTAACACCGCATGGTTGGCATTTGAGGGTATATCTATGAGGTACTGGATTTGAATGCAAACTTTATGCAATTGAAAATTTTTTTGCGTTTTAGGGCTCCCGAATAAGTTGCCTTATATTTCCCCCATGGACGCACACTCATCTATGTGCTTTGTGGCCGGACATGGGCTCAATGCAAGAGGAGGGTTTTGCATTTACTGCTGTTGTGTTTTTATCCTGGTCACTGTTACATTCGGGGGTTGGTTTTGCTAAAATTCGATGTGATTAGAGTAAAATGTTAAATTGTGTAAAGCATCGAATGATTTTGCGCAAAGAAGAGACAATGCCATTTTTGAGGTTGTGTACTACAACATGGCACAAACAAATCAGCACTATACGGTGGGACTTGGCATAACAGTGCATATTATTTCATAGCAAACACTGAAATGGTTTTCAATGCTTTTATTGAAGCTATACCTAACAATAACTACATAAGGAAATAAAAGGCACTGCGTCATGCTTGTGCAGCCTTGTCTTTCACAGATCGTCGTGATACCTGCAAAACTTTTGCGCGGTTGAGGTTACTGAGAAAGTTGAGACAAAATGCAGGCGCTTTAGAGGTGACGAGACATTAGGTACGATGTCTGTAAACGTAAAAAGCAGTTGTCTATGAGAAGCAGGATCCGCGAAGTGGGTCAGTTGGGAGACAAGGGAAAGACAAGATATAATTTAACGAAGATAGTAGAGGGCAATGCGTCGTTAAAATGCACAAGGCAAACTGCGCATTTGTCCACAAACGAAAAACTAATTTGGGATTTTGAAATCAACAAAATTAGGACCAAACATTTTGAAGAGAAGGCCACTTTACTGGTAGCAGCACCCGAGCATGGGCAGTTTATGTAAGAAAATGCGACTCATGTTCTTCAGGTTAATTGGTATCTGCAGCCATGGTCGGATAAAGAAAAAACAAAGCAATCCTTAACACTGCCTGAAGTTTCTTTCCCCATATTTCGGTGTGGGCAGCTGAAATTGAAAATCATGCTAAGAATTCCATTAAAATGAAATCTTACAGCACAGTAGCTTCATTTGTGATTGCAGGATGCGTTTGCGGTTCATTATTCAGTACCATTTGGAACAACCGAATCAATCAAACCAGGCTTTATATTCTCCGCAAAGAAATGATTGCTCATTTAATTTTATTTACTTTTCAGTGCGATGTTAAACTTCCTCATAAGCCTTCCATTACTTGCGGTTAAATTGTTAATGTTTCTTCAATTCTTTCACATTTTCTTTTCCTGTTTTTGACAAATGTATTTAAATGGAAGCGAAGAACAAAGTTACGAAATTTGATGCTATATTGCCTTACCGACTCTGCGTTCCATTGGTTCATTTCATAGTTGCCAATGACAATCTATCTTTGTTGGCTGGTTTCACCCCAGCAAATGCATTTGAAACTTATTTCCTACCGAAATGCATCAATATCAGCAATGATTTTGACGAGAATAAATTTGAGGTCTTTGTTTTAAGAGTACATGTGTTGTTAGCTGTTGACACTTATGGTTTGTCTCGTGGAATGTCAGGACTTATGGTCCATGACGGCTAGGTTTGCAGTTTCTGAAAAGGTTATCGTTTCAAGCAGTATTTATGGAACTGTATCAATAGCGTTTTGCAGACAAGGTGGTGGCTCCCTAGGCTACGATCGGGTTGGACGTTATTGACGTCAATTCGCATGCATTTTTGGGTCTTTTTATTTGGCCCTCTGAGGGACTGAGTCGGCAATTTTGAGGTTGCGCAGAGGTTTATTGACTGCTAATGTCAGCTTATTTTAGCGAAACAAATTGTCTTTGAAATTTAGGTGTGGTGGTAGTTATAAGTGGCTGTGATCATGCCATTCAAGGACTCTAAGGCGGCAAAATTGTAGCTAAGCATCCGTGCAGTTGCTTGAAAGAGGCTTAATCGCTTTTTGTTCTCGAATATACACGAGTTTACGGTAATAGGTGCATTCTCGTATTGTTGGAAGAGGGTGGGGTCGTCACATGCACACGGTGATGGATAGGTACACCGTTACCTTTTTGCCAGGTAGCGAATCTAGTGGGTGATTGGTCAAAGAAAGTGTGGCCTTGCAGTTGGTAGCTATCGTTTGTCCATTATGAAGAGCGTTGATGTTAGAGCAGCAGCTGCCCTGAAACCTGAGGATGCGATCACAGGTGCTATGTTGATGTTATCTATATCATCATTTCGTATTGTGGGCACGAGTTAAATCATATCAAGCTAATCAATCCCTCTCACTGTTCATGGGGAGTAAAATGAATGTTGCATCCATTTACTATTGCTGTTTTCCCGGCCGTGGTCTTCGAGTGTGAGTGTTTGAATCCCTAAACTGGATGTTTTCTGTAAAAGAGGAGACGAGATCTCACTTTTATAAGTTATTCTGCCGTTCATATGCTTAATTCACTGAGCTTTTTCAGTCTTTCCATTGGTGATGGAGCAGCCATATTTTACTCCATGTTGTGATTATTACAATTGCTGCATATTTGCTGAAGCTTAAATGAATGAACCGTCAGGCAATTGTCTGATCAACACCAATGCCATGTAGGAAGGCAAATGGATGATGAAGTTAAAACCACCAGGGAAGTCGCCCTTATTCTCTAGCCACACCAATTTCTTTCACGAATTACTTGTTGTTGAATAAAACCTAGTAAAATGATTAAGCCGACCGAGATTCTTGACGCGCCAGGGAGCGGCATTTTAACGCGAGTTAATAGAAGTCCAAATTAACAAGTGAATGCAACGTTCGCTGCAACAAAAAGGTATCAATCCTCACAGACGTCTCTATTTAATGCGATGCTTGTCCTGTAGCATGGACTCTCGTTTCCTTGCGCTGCGATAGCTTTGCATGTTTGCTTTGATTTTGACCTTTGCGACATGTCCATCGTCTTTGCTAGAATGCGATGGTAATGGCGATGATTAGATGTGAGCTGGTGAATGCATGGGAGGAAAGTGGTGAAACGTAGTGTGGCAGCCAAGCTTGAAGCGGTTTAAGTGGAATTGCTGATCCTTAGGCGAGTGAAGTAGTGGGATATCTGTGCCACTAGTGTCAGCAACCACCCCCATATGTAGGCTAAACTTTAATATACGTGGGTTAAACTTCGCTAGTTTAATGTGCTTGTGGTTGGGATGAATGAAATTGGTATTGCGAGCGTAGCATAAGGTTATGAACTGTGGTGAAACTGCACAGGCGGTGAATTGTTAATTCCCAACCGGTTACTCTATTTGACAGATGCTGGGGCAAACTGCGACTGGGACGCCTTAGAATGTGCAGTGGATCGAAAAGGGGGCTAATGGTTACTTTTTACGGTTGGTACGTGGCAAAGTCGTATATGAATGCGCATGGGTAAAATCAGTCCTCATTGCCATCGCAGTGTTATAACTGTTTAAGACCTATAACTCTCTTTTTGCCATTTACGATCCAGAGACCCATTTTAGTAGTCTTCAAACGAAATATAGTGCTTTTTTACAAATAATGACAGGGTGCCTAAAAGAATTACTTTGGGGGATTAATAATGCCTTGATTGCTCAGACACTGAGTAATGCCAATTGCCCATGCGCATATGTCACCTAAATGGCTCTCTCAGTACGCATTATTAGAGAGATGTTGGAGTATCTTCCAATAGATGCTGTTTAACGGCACATATAATCATAGGCAGTTATTCCTTGCTTCTTTAGAGAAAAATGTCTTATTGCTTTTGGAAGAAGTTTAAGAATGCTTGCAATTTGTAGACACTAAGACCAAACATTGGTGCAGCAATATGTACTAAGCTGTGTTGTGTGGCATTGTCAGTTGCCTAATTTTCATAAGTTTTGACTTAAAGTTTGCAATTAAATGCATTTCGACAGTGATTTCAGTCTGCTTCGTATAATTAGCATAACGAGAATTCTATATTCCCCAACATCAAGTCGAACTTCTCCGCCCGCATTTACTTGTCCAGTTCTTCTTTGATTAAGCACATTTTGAATAGTGCAACAATATTGGCTGTATCATTTGTCGAGATCATGCTGAAATCCGGCAAGTTCAATTATCCAGCCAAAAGACGCAAGTGCCTGTGCAACCAATCGTCCTAGTACACGTCGTTGAAAACGTGTAAGTGGTTCCCATTTGACGATAGGAAAAGCCTCGTGAGAACGGATGACCATTTATTCATAAAGTAATTGCTAAACACTGTCAGAGAGTATGCACGCCAACGTTCAGCGCCCTCCCCATTTTGACATTTACAGGTTCCTTTACAAGCGTCGGTGCAAGTATAATCTCAATTGCGGTTGCCAACAACCACCGTTACTACACTCGCCCCCACGACTGCCAGTATTACGGCACTAACACAGACGACAATACACATAGCAGCCCCATTGCGGCTCCTGAGTCGACCACAATGCGCACTTTTTAACACTTTGCATACCCTTCACAACCTCAGCCCACAGTGCCCAATTCTACGGATACGAGCATGGCCAATTTCCACACTCCTTTACCTTGGCTGTCTCTTTGCTCTCTTTGAATCTGACTTGTGTTTTGAGGTTGATTTACTTAAATACCCCCTCTTTACACTTCGCGTGGTTTGTGACTACCAGAGAAACGAACCTTATTAATAAATTTGACCGTTGAATACGTAGAGTAAATATAACCTCTAACTACTTGTGCCGTACGCAAAATCGTCTTTCCAGTCCTAGACCAAATGCATATTATTAGTCAAAATCTTCTGTTAGAAACATGCAGCAGGTGTAGCATAATTAGTAGGCAATGTAATTAGGAACTGCATAGGTAAAGTTGTTCAGGTTAATAGGAGTTGGCACAATGATGTCTCAGATTCGATACTGAAAGTATCAGAGTCCGCTTTTGAAGGTCCTAGCTATCTGTTTGCACAAGTCTCTAATGGAGGCCGTCTCACAATGCCTGCAGCCTATTTATGTTTATATCCTTCGTGTGTGGTCAAAGATAGTGTATAACTTGGCATTTTTATGTAATCTTCGTGAGTACGTGCTGGCTTACACTAATCATTGCTCTTTACTTCTGCAAGGCAAATGATCTAGCCTTTTTAGTTGACAATAGGTACTTTGAGCAAAATTCCTCGCCTTCCGCCTCTTTTTAGCACTTCCATTTCGGATAGCCGAGGCTATGTTTGCCTGCTTCAGCACCTTTTCCAAGCCTTCAAAATTACAAAAGGACTGTGTACAAACCATGAAACATACCGTCTTTCCTACCTTTAAAATTTTAACCAATACATCTGCCCGGCCTCTATGTGCCTCAACCTGGGTAATTATTCTCATATATAGTGATTAGACAGCGCTGTAACCCTAGTGGTAGTTAGTCTACGTGCGCACAGATTTCTTCAGCGTTGTTGACAGGGAAGATTTGGATTTACTGTCACAAAACTTGACTCACGGTGACAGCTCGAAAACTGCAATACGCTTGCTCAGTTGGTGTCAATGCCTCACTTGACCTCCGTCCATCTTGATCGGTTGATGTGCAGATCGTCCACCCTGAAAATGATATAAACTCTCCTCTAGTCTTAGCTTTAAATCGCAAGAAATTTTAATTGGCCCTTTTGCTAGCAGAGACTTTGATGGAAGAAAATACATTGTAGCGTAAGTGCATATCCTAATTTTAGCTACAAAGTATGGGCTAGTCGGTTCTCGCTGCGGTTGCGATGACTCGGTCAAGGTATGGCAAGATCCAAAACAGTATATCCTTACAGCCCACTTGCAAACACTACTGACATCGTAGCGTGATTTGGGTATTCCTTTAATCCCTTGGTTTCAATGATCTGCGCAGAGCTGGAAGAGCCCCAGTGACTTACCCTCCTCAACGCATAGTGCAGCATTGATGGCTGTGGCAAATAATTGCCATACCTTAAGTTAATTTTCGTATATCTTTCCTATTATTAAAATTTGAGGCTAAGGAGAATGGCTATTATTCTGCCACTATCGCAGTACTTATGTTCTGTAAATTTGCCCTGTAGATAAGAGGCAGAAAGGCAAATTGATCTAGTTCTGGAGTAGAGCTTCGATTCTCCTGACGTAGAGAGTCCTACTCTTCCAAATGTATCCTCAAATACAATAAAGAACTGTAAATAGTAAAACCTTTCTTACAAAAGGCAACCACAAATAGGCAAAAGAAAAGGGGAAAATTCCTGCAAGTACTGCATTTTCTCTTTTCGGCTACCTCAGTTTTGCATGTTGCAAAAAGACAAATAGGCGCTGAGGCGGGGCTACACCGACGGGCCTATCGCTGTGCACCATCAATAATCACCTTGACTGTTGAAGAATCCAAGTGACTACATAAGTTATATCTGCAGCGTAATCACTAAGGAATGGTAAAATATTGAAAATAAACAAAAGATAAACACGCCAATCATCTGAATCAGTGAGGTACTTTTCGTTAGTCTAATTATTAAGTAATCGGATCGATTGCTAATCCGATCAAGCACGTACGGTACGGTGTCAATTGCCGCTGATGAAGGAATGCTATCACTAGCGTGACAGCAAAGGCATGGCTAGTAAATAACATGATCAATCCTAAGCATTGAGAAAAATGTTGGTCGTAGTTAAACAAATAACCATGATTTTGCGAAGGAATTGTGCCGTTGTTTGCAGATGTTGGGTACATTTGCCAAGGCTCGCTGCATGAAGCAAGAAAGTCTTAGTAATGGATATGGGGCAAGGCGCCCTGCGAGTGGATGGACGTGAAGAGGGCTGTGCACGTTGCCGTTTATTGGTGCTTACCCTGCAGGCTTTGTATGGTGAGAACCATTGCAGCTCAGGCTAAGTCGACGAGCTGCCATTCTTTGGCATAACCGCAATTGAGAGAAGGCGGTTGGGATACGGCTGGACCTTGATATTGGATGGCTGCATAGAATGTCTGATAAGCTGTCGATCAGTATGCTGTGGACAGCTGGGCTAGTCCAAGATGACAGGTGTAGAAATGACGCTCTGTCATGCAGTTAGCGACTTTGCTTTTACACTGTCGTGGAAGTTGTGCTTCGTTGTCGGGAGTGGAGAAAAAATGACAAGCAGACACTTGTATGCACTAAGTTACAATGTGTGAATTTGGATGTTTGTCATGATTTTAACTGATTGTCGTTCTCTAAGCAAACAGGCAACTAGGTGTTTCTGTTGCACAGTTCTGACACTTTGCAAAGGAATGCATTGACTTAGTTTGCACCATGTAGGATGGCTACTGACCACGTCTTGATATGTGGTGTTTTCGTAACACTGGCACTATGAATGGCCATGTGCTAAGCTGTCATTCGACCGCCTTGGTTTCAGTGACGCGCATATCTGTATAAACAACTCCCCTGTCACCTAAGTCCGCACATAAGGGTGACAGCAAGACTTGGTCCGTTGTGTAATGCCGTCGCCGTTTGGTTTCCGTGGACCGATTTAAAGGAGGTCTTTACGTAATTTAGCTATTTGCAATGGCGGTGGCACAAGTATGTTTTAAATATACTAAGGCTTAAAACGAAACTTGTAAAAGGGTTTTGGTCGCTCACCTGTGCTAACCAGCCAATGGCTTGCCTAGAGTCAATACCATGGTCAGTTGGTCGTTAATTATGAAATGTGATCAAAACTCTGAAGATAAAACGATTTTATGAGCATTGCTTTAGTTAGTCCTCTTTCGATTTCCATAGACTACTGAGTGCAAAGTTGACTTAAGTGGAAGTTGGCGTACCTTAGTCGCATGCAGGAAAGCTTGGCAAAAGTTGCTGCCAAGGCACGAGGACGTTTTTAATGTGGGCACTCGTTTTGCCATTGTGTTTGTGGTAGAATTGATTTAGGCGCTTTGGACCATTTCCTTCAACAACCTAAACCGTTCCATGCTTTTGTATCTTCTCTAGCAAGTAGGCGTACAAAGGAGGCCAACTAATATTCAAAGGACCTAATGATAAACATCAAAACAAAATTAATTAATAAGCACTGACAAGTTATTAGATTTTTGGCGTTCTTCAACAAGTAAAGCCCCGAAATTCTTCACTAACAAAGCTAGCCAACCATTTAAATGTTCGCTTGATAAAGCGAATAATTCTTTAACTCTTTACAAAATTTTGGCAAGCTGAAATGATTTTACCGATGCTGACCGGATAACTGACTGATCGTTTCACTTTCTACCTCGCTGGACAGGCTGTTATGCACGAATGCTCAATTCTTCTCAAGCTGGCTAAACTAGTAAACGATGGACGAAAGAATTAATTTGCATAAATAGAGCGAATTTTTAAAAGTAAATTGGGGTGCAGTTCGATTTAAAGCGCAATGGTTCATTTGATTTAGGTCCGTTACTCACTTAGAACTGCCAGCACCAACTATTACCCCAGCCTGAAAGTAACACAGAAGTGAATACTACCACACAAAAATTGCAGACGCTGGGACAATTTGTTATTTTCATTCAGTAATTGGTGCCTAAAACAAAAAAGGATCACGGACTAATGGTGCGTTGCTCGAGCATTTCCTAGACTAGTAAAAGTTTTACGCAAAACCTAAAAAGTATTGCTCTGGTTATAGAGGAATCAAACAAATAAACAAATCAAGGAAATCTGTGCATGGGTGACACATGCTATTGGCTGTGTAAATAGTCTACCACTTGAAAGTCTCTGACCGCAGCAGTTTTTGTCTCGCCACCGACTCTAAGGGCCTGTATAGGTGCTGTGCGCTGGAAGGGGGTCAAATTAGGCAGCATTAATAACCAACGCTTATATGGTGGCCTTGCAAAACAAAATTATTTGCTAAGTTTGTAATTGCCTAAGTTACGTACTAAACGACACTCCTGCTAACTGGAGGGAGACATTTTACTAAATATGCGGGTGTTCAAGACGACGTCAAAGTTAGCACACAAATATTTACAACTTCTCAATTTCACACCCATTAAATTCGAGTGAAGTTCTTGGATATTGCCATTACATTCGGCAGATTGTGCTATTGTGCGTGAATGATGTGGCTACTAATGAAACAGATAAAAGGGTGCTACATTTAACCACCTTCTATGATGCTCCTAAAGCCAAAGCTACGATTCTCTTGAGCAAAATTTATTGGTTATCTACATTCCAACCGACTTTCGTCAATGAAAACGACCAGGCACTTGTGTTAGTGATTGGTGTGCTTTAGTCGATAGAGAAAGACAACTTAATATCCTTGGTCACAACCGTCTCAATTACCACCACTGTCCAATCTGATCACCATATCCATAATTCACTCACACAGTCGAATTAAGACATTCATGAAATTAAATAAAATGCTATAATTACTACGGAAACTTGTGAGAAGTAACCCGTGCAAGATCCACGCAGCTAAGCTGTATTTCAACATTAGAGCTGCAAATCAGCTAATAACGTTGAATCAGCAAATGCGCTTGAACAACGGCAAATGGGAACAGATTCTCGAAAGGCGATAAACCTGTGTTAGGCATGACTGGAATGGGCTCTTGACTTTCTTTAATTTGGAAGGACAACCAAGTCGCTTTTCAATGGCACGCAAGCTTCTTAAATCAGATTTTTTACTGCTAACTATAAAATAGTTTCTCTTAAGGTGTAGCCTTGCAATAAACAGTTCATGTTACGAATGGTTGGCACATATCGTACGTTCTTTTTCCCCTCTCCCTCTTCTCTCGTTCTCATTGACCCATGCCATCTTCACCTCCTCCTCATCTTTTTCCACGGCTAAAATCGCAATGCAAAATACAGTTGTCCGTGCACTTGCCAAGGCGATGCAAACAGTAGCATTCTAACAAACGCCAATGCAACTGCAATCACGCACGTCTGGGCAATTACACAGACACCACCATAACCAATCATTCCCCTGCTCACAAAGCATCTTCTACGCATTTGAATAGATCGTAAGGGGATAAGGTACAAAGCCATCTCATTGTGTGCGCCGCCACAAATACGTTGCGAATGAGGTCGCCTTATTGTTTTGCAGTAGGGGGTTTTACCCCTCCATCATTCATTTATGCCACATCAAGTAGGTGACCCCGACCCCATCTCCGTCCGCAACCTATTCTTCACAACCTCACACACACAAGCAAAGTGCATAGCTTGGTGGCTAATCTAGGTCTATTCCACCTACTTGATCGCTTCAGTACCAGCGGGTGGCACGTTCGCCCTGCAACATGCCGGGCCACTAGAATGCACCGTAAGTAATAGTGGCTGGTAAGATTTTTTAGTAGACCTTATCAGATTCTCACTCTCTTACCGAACAACACTTTACAAAAGCCATCCATAAATAATCAACCAGTTCAAAAGTCTGACATCGACGTGGTTGACGATGCGCATGGTAGAAGCAAACAATAGTTCGGCAGTCCCTTGAATCTGCATTTGTGAATGTTCGTGGCACCCAAATTCTTAGCAGTTTTCATGAATTTGCTTTTCGAGGTGAGTGCTGGCAGAAACACTTTTTAGTCACTCATTTTGGACATTTCTGAAAGTTTTTCAAAACAGAGTCCACCGTTGCACTCTCAATGCAATCTATCCCCTTCCTATGATTTCGCACGGGTGATAATAACTTTTTCGAATGCCGCCTTCTATTACGAATCTAGAGGAGAGTAGAACTAGTTCCGTAAATCAAGGGGCACTGTGCCGATAAAGCAAAGTACCTCTTCGTACGAGTCTACAACATTTATGCAACAGTAGGTCATTGTGACAGGCATGCCAAAACTCACGCAAACTTTGCGGTGATAAGGCTACAAGAAGCCAAAATGAGTCCACCAATCTACAGGCAATATCCTTAAACAAATGTGATGCACATGCTGTCTGGTGTTAGCGACATGCAACCAACTAATTTTTATCCATTTATTAATGCAAGGAACTAAGTGCCGTTGCTTCGGCAAATCCTTTCATGCAGATTTTGGTTAAGCATATGCTACTGAGGCGAAATGGCACTGAACAGATTCTTAACTTGCTTTTGCTTTCGTTTAAATGTTGGAAACAGCTGCACTTGATTAAGTTATGCATAGATGCGTAATAAAAGCATTTGACATCCTCATCGCGAATGTTCGTTCTCTCTAAGTAGCCAGCGGCAGAGCTGTAGATAGCAGTATAGATTGGTCAAGTATATAGGTAAGACCACGGAAGGGATATATTTTCTAAGTTCGCTCAATTACCAGAATTTGACAACACGCGAAATCCTTTCCAGCAAATTTATAACGAGAAGTACTGCTTTCTAGCATTTGTAAATGTAATTTCCAGCATCATGAAACCACATCTCTTCCTTCTCGGAAACACATCTGTTTCACAATATTGTCTATTTGCCATTTAGCCCACCATTATCAAAGTTATGCATCGTGTGCTGCGTTCTTTTCTCAAAACGTTTTTTCCAATTTGACAGTTGCACTCACCGAATTTGCGGAACTCGACAAATTAATGCAGCACACTTTCGTTTGCTTCCGTCAGCGTTCCGAAGCTAACTACGATCGAATGACTCTCCTTTTTACGCAAGTTTTTTAGGCATGCCGCTAAATGTTTCGCAAATATGAGGAAAATAGTAGGCGTATCCCACCTTGCATATGGCTATTGAAAACCAGTTCACCAAAGTGACTTTAGTTCGACTTTTAATAATCTTGACCCAGGCACAGAGCAAAATTAAAGATCTATAGCCCCAACTTCTAGAGCTAAAGCATGCATGAATGCTTTTAACGAGCAGGATGGAAAATTTTAAGGGTTTTATTATGCTTCTAGCTATGTGGAGGTTTTATCGATAATATAAATTGATCTCTTCATGGCGGTTCGCGTGGCACGCTTTGTTAGTTTGTTTGCAAAAACAGCTTCTTCTGTGCAATTGCATATGAATTACCACATTCCCAATAAAACTAATCAAAATCTTTGGAGTCGTGCAATCACTGACTGAATAAATTGTTTAAATTTTTAATACACCCAGAAAATCAGAACTTCAATTGGTGTAAATGGCATTGCCAACATGTTGCTTTGCCATGCTAGTGATACCTCAAGGTTTGGAAAGCCTTAACCATTTCCAAAATGGTTATTAATGCTTATGTTGTTCACACTTAATCAATTTTTGTTGAGCATTAATGGCATTAGTGCAAGTTATTGTAAACATAATGCATACACGGATATGCATGAGATGACTAGGATCTCGACACTTCTTAACTGTGCCAAATGCATGAAAACTATTGCAAATTTTGTAATTAGGTGTTATCGGTAGCAGCAAAGGACCCTAAGTACGCTTACCATGGTCTTTATTTAGTCGATGTTACATTTTCAGGCACTGATAACATGCAGAGTAAAAAATTTCCTGCATACAAAACTGGCACCCATAGCGACGTCATTTGTTGTTCATAAATTTGGGTAAACGCCATGTAAAAATTGTTAATTTTATCAAAATGAAGCCACACTGTATAAAGCATGGCATTTATTCCAAAATCAACATAGCGCAATAGCCTTTTAAATGGTAACGTGGGTGTCGTATTTCTAACTTGACAGCGCTTGATTGTCGGAGATGGTGTGATCCGTTATTCGTGAGGGGCTGGACAGTCCGGCCCAATTATTGGTATAAGTGCAAAATTTAACTGTAAGATTATGATATCGGTTTTAGTTGCAAAATTGAGCGACGGAGTAGTAATATCTACGCCAAATGCTTAAGTGCAATAAATTTGCAGTTAGGTAAATCCTTTATCTGCTTTTGGCTTAAAAAAGAGAAATGAAATACCTTGCTCCGCAGGTATTAGCGCAATGGTGAGAAATTATGAAGAAATGTGTCTTCACTGGCACTGACTGGAAGATAGTGAATCAACGGAGAACAAACAGCAAGATCCACAGCTGTTGTCTCGTTTGCATTGTTTTGTGTCCACGCAAAGAAAACGCGCCTTAAATTTTAGATTGTAAAGGATAAATAAGAGCCTAAAATTAGCAAGAAGGGTTTTAAAATCAAGGGTGCCAATTGAGAAAAGAGTGCCATTTTGGGGTGGATTTTTGTAAAAGAAGCTTTTCCTACTTTTTCCTGGAATAAAACTGCATATTTCATTTCTTATTCTACTTCGCTGACATATTCCGCATATGCACACAGCTCTATCAACGGTGTTAGCAGCGGTTAAAAGAAAAAGACAATTTCTTGATGAATGCAAGGAAGCTTGCAATTTATCATCAAAGTCATCAACCTAGGATGGGCCTCGCCAATAACTAGTTTTGACCCTATTTTTCATGCAAGTTTAGCCTTCTTAGCTTTGTTAGCCCCTTCAAAATACTCAAGTCTTCTCGGTAGAAGTTATCTGCATTTAATGTTATTTCTACCTCACATGTCGTGTGGCATGAGAAATACCTTCCAGCCCACCGTAGTGAAATGTTCTAACGATCTTCGAATTCAACTGATGTGAAATGAAAAATAACTTCACTTCCCCTCCGGCAGCCCTAAATAACGCTACTGGGGCGTCATAAACCACCCCTCTTTATCAGCTTCCATCATGGGAATGCCATTTCTTGACACAAAGAATGAAGTGAAGGCCCATGAGAGCCAGTTTGCGTTGCCAGCGGTTTTAAGATGAGGTCAACCAAAGAGTGAGCATTTGTAAGAAAACGAATGTGCCTGGCTTCCTGATGGCTGGATGTGGCGGCACGACTGCACATCAAAGCATGGTGGTAATGGAAGATCGAGACAGTGGATCTGTGTTCGTTTAATTCCTTTTCTACCTCAACAGGAATGGTTTGCGGGACCTTAAAGGTGCAAGCTGGATATACACAGCAGCATTTTGTCCAAAATTGGCCGATCATGTATATAATGAAGTTTGACCTGCCTGTGTTCTTGTCGCTGTTGCTGCATATTTTGGCACTGAAGTGGAATGGTGAGTTGAGAAGAAGTAGAGAAGAGGCAGAATATTCACGTATATAAGCAAAAGTTGTTTGTACATAATGGATAAACTTTCGAAGTTCTGATTATTCTTTTGGTGCAGAGCAGTAGGTAGGAACTCGGAGACAGCGAGCCGGGATTCTCATTGTTTTATTTACATTAGAAAGGCGATAGGCACCGATGTGCCAGTGTAGAACAATGCCGAGTTTAATTATGCTGTTAGAAGTTTTTTCAAAACCCTCTTCTAACTCACTGGTTTGCAGTTGACGCCACTAATTTAGGCGACAAGATGCTTTAATAATGTAAAAGAGTTTTCAATGAAGGGACCGATTCCTGGATTTGTGGACCACTGCAATTGTAACCTCCTCTAACCTTCCCATCACAAATAGTTAACTTCTCAAACGGATTCTCGATTTGACAGCACTTCTTTACAAGCACTTATCCACCGTATGTAAGACGAATAGATTCCATTCTTCCCACCACCTACCAGAATTGGCCATAATTAGAACTGGGCATTTACTATATGGAGTGCTCTCCTTCGCCTAGTTATGTCACTCCCAGCCATTTATTTTTACCGCTGAGACTGAAACTCAGCCTTAAACACTCCTCTCACATGAGTGGCTTTGACGGCTTTGGCTATCGGCCATCCTTCATGTCAATGTATGAGAGCCACTCTCGCTACCCCTCCTTCTACTATTGGGCAACGTCGCTTCTTACGTTATCATATGCACTCAATCAATTTTGGCAGTACCAAAACGCTAGTGTTGTTAGCCAGAATTATCGTTTACTAAGAGGGAATAGCAATGAGGTGGTAGCAAGTTTAGTTCGAGGTAAAAGGAGATGGAATGGTGTGAGGTGAAATGAAAGGTTTGCCAACTCACACTTTCCGGCGTAGTATAATGGGTGAGAAAGACGTTAAGTTCTACCCATTCGGTCAAGCACTCATGGCAATGGAAAATCAGATGCGAAAATGAAAATTTGATGAACCATTCGGCGTCAAGTTCAAATGCACCAAAGACATTTGTCATGTAATTAAGCGCTGGCCCTCATTTTTGTGGAAAGGAGAGTAGAGAACTTGGAATTGATGATTTGCTAAAGCATTTCGAGATGCAAGTTGGACGACTTCTCAAGACACTAATCAAATGCAGCGCATGGATCTACAGGGTTCGGTGGATAGAAAGCTCAACCTCCTGTTTCCACTTCACTCATGTCAGGTATGCAAAAAGGAACAACTTATCTCGTCTTAGCTATTGCTACTAATGCGACGAAAGTAACTTGATCAAAGCTGCATTCTCACTCAGTACTTTGCCTTTTGCAAAACACCCCTTCTGCTTTGGTTTCAAATGGGTTAGGACGCGCCCCAACACTACAACCAATCAATGAGCTATCTGTGCCTCCGTAGACAATAGTAAAATAGTCCTGCTAGCAAAACGGCTTCAGTGTCAAAGCATGTTAGTGCCCTTTTCCATCAATAAGGTCCAAAATGTACACCATTAAACGCTTGTTTGGAAGAATGATTAGAGATCGGAGCAATTCAAAACCAGTGAAACTTTGCCGTGTGTTTCACCTTAAGAGCCAGAAGTTAAGAGTACTCGGAAGGAGCGCTGATGCAGTTATTCCACTACACGACTGTTGTGTGCCGCAACACAAAAGGGTTTAATCCTCTGGTTTTGAGTTACGCTAAAGGTATGCATCAGGAAAATATCTCCTTCAACGCACGTCAGGCTTCTTTGCGCGAGACTTGTTGTCCTTATAGTTCTCAGCATATTACTTTTGTGATTACACCTGCTTGCGATCACTGCATTTACATAATAAAATGTTGGGCTTCATTTTTAGCAAGATAGTACGTCTTGCTGTTCGTTTTCGTTTGTCTGCATGGTCAATAGTAGTCGAACAGCTCTAAAGATTGTCGAAGGAATGTTCACACTCTGGCATCAATCATGGCATTAGCCAAGTAAAACTGCACGCTAGTTATTAGAGATGCCAATTTCTGAGCACCATTTAGATAAAGCTAAAATTGGCGGTTCTTAACTAAGCAGTTCCTTGTGCTATTATTCGAATCGTGCCAAATATTTCAAGCGCGAAAGATTAGAAAATGTTATGTTGTTTTCCCGTGTTGTAGTTAACCGAGTGAATTGCTTGCATTGCCTCTGCGCATATGAATCCCGAACGATCTAGGACATATAGCAATTTATGTTGCAAACACACACGCACACACGCAGTGCTACAAGGTGGAGTGAAGAGCGTGCTACATGAGCTAGAAGTCGAAATGGAAACACAGAGACGGATAAAGACGTCATGTCAACAAGCTATTCTGCAACGCTAGCTTTAGAATTCCTCCTCATTTTCTTTAGCGTTGCCTTACCATCAACAGCGGCAGCATTCGTGGTGGCGAAAATGGGAGCTTAGGAAGAGAAAACCCAGCTAAAAATTTCACGTTAGCGATATGGAAAGCTGCTGTCAAACGCAATGCTACAAGGTCATCGAAGCAGTCAAAGCCCATTATCATGTGTCACATCAAGCTGAGCGGATATTCAAGGGGCAGAAGACTTGTTTTGACAGATGCTGAAAATCTACGTTTATGCGCTTCAGTTACTCGCGCCATTATTATAGCTTAAGTTTTTTTAGCTTTTTCCCCTGAAGATGGATCTTTTTACATAAAAGGTACCTGAGTTTGCAGCATGCAATGTCGTGTTTTCATTTTAAAGGTCTTGATTACCTGATGGGGGTGCACAAAGTCCAAGGCCTTGTGCTGCATAATCGACGCTAAGTAGGAGTTGCATGCCGAGGTGGACACCCGGTTGAGCGTTAGGTAGGGTAGAGGCTTACAGACCCTCAGAGACAGCAAAAAAAGAGGGAGTACTCTTTCACGTGATCAACAGGATGGCGGTGTTTATTCATGAGAATACGTTGAAGAAGGTGCGATAATTGACGAGCGGTGAGCAGGTTGGCTGAAGTACGCTTGCTACTTATTTCACATCTGTACCCTGAATTATGAAGATGCGTAGAGATGATCAAGGCATGGGTGTGGTGAAGAGATAAGCGGGACTTGCAAATGCAGGTTGTCAGTTGGTTATTCTGATTCCGCAACTTCGATAATGCTTACTCCTGACTAGAGAGGAGAGTTGGGGTGGCTTGACCTCCCCGAGAGAAGCGAAGAAAAGCAGTTGCTCCGCTGCAAGGGATGAAGGAGTGGAGTGAGGTGGACGAACATAGAGGAGTGGGAAGCGAGGGTTCTAACGCCTGTGTGGATTTTTTTGATTTGATTTGGTACCTGTGGTAACATAATTCCACTCTGTTAGTCTCATAACTCCTTCCATAAAACCACTCATTTTTGCATTCGATCATCTATCTACGTTTGCGCAACTGCTGTAAAAATTGCCAGAATTTTGTTATACATAAAGAATTGAAAAGCTAACGCTGAGATGCTTGCCACTGGCACACAAATCTCTGCTAAGGGGCCCATCCAAGAGCACTGTCATTTAAATAAACGTTCGACTGATACGTAAAAATGACGAAAAATAAGAAGGCAAATAGTTTGGTAGGGAAATGGAGGGAACAGTATCGTGAATATAACCCATTTCTACGAGTTCTGCCTTTACCCTACGCATTGGTCCACTGACGTTCTTCGAACCGAGAGGGGGAAACGGTAAAGAAATAATAGGGCACATGGTGCAAGGACAAAACGTAGCACAGGAGGACCGTATAGGATGATTAGGGTTGTGGAAAGGACAAAAGTCCAGAAAAATCGCGATCAGCAGCATGTCAAGCGTTGATATGACTAAGTTCTTCCCCACCGTATGCGTGGGATCGATCGGTGGCACGTGTGGCATGCAGCGAACGATGGCACCATAGTAACTTCAGTTTGGATGTGGCATCAGAATTTATGTCTCTTCGCGCCTTTTCATCCTGGCTAAACGCTCGCCACAGAAGAGATCTGAAGGCAGTATCCTGTTCTTTAAATCTTTCCTTCCTTGCATTGCACACGGTCACGGTGCATCTTCTACCTCCAACTAAGCACGCTTTTATAGTTCTCAAGTTAACTTATCAGTGAGCGAGCAGTACTAGACATAGTGCAGTTATTGTTGGAATAACTGCTAGGATAGTGAGGTGCAAACATATCTAGTAGGCAATCTTGATCACTTTCATTCGCACATTGCCATCTAACTTTAAGACGACCTTTTCAAGGTAAAGCAAATGCAGATGCAACAAAGTGACGGTTTCCAGACAAAGGTCCTATCAGCGAACACTTTTAATTTCTTCTTGAGCGCTAAGTAAGCTTACTAAAATTGGATTTCAGTAGACACATTTTGACCTCGTGTCCAGAGACAAAACAGGTTTAGTCAGCTTGGTACAAAACTGCGTGTCCAATGAAAGAATGGGTGAGCAAATCAACGTCATCAGCCCTGCAGATTTCTTCCGCTTTCCGCTTAACGTGGGTTAAGAACTTGCATATACCCAGAAGGGCCTAAAAGAATTGGCGTGAAAGTGGTACTTAGAGCTAATTATGAATTCGTTTTGTCAAAACGCTTGCTATAAGCAGTGCAAGTAGTGCTACAACTGTATCCATCCCAGAAAATGTTTCTTATCTAGTTCTCAACATTTCCTTTCGCATGGTTGAATGCCGAGCACCTTCTGCAGCACCATGCTGGCACTTACTTTAGCCTGGTTGGCTAAAATCATGTGCAACCATATTTGTTTGTCCCGACATCCATTGCAGAGCCTAGTTTAATCGAGGCAATGAACGCGTGAGGCTTTATCTGCTCAATGTTTACCACTCCTTAATGTCAGGCTATTTATCACACGTGCATGCACGCCTGCGTCTTATCGGCCATGGCAACCCACTTGTCGGTAAATAGTCATCAACCTCGAAGTCCTGTCTATTTAGCAAATCATGAGGATGGCCCAGATTGGTTCAAATCTTTGATGTTTAGAAGAACTCACTTCGGTCACTTTGTAACTCATTGGGAAGCAACCAACATGCGCGTTGCACAGGTGTCTTTATAATGTGCTCGCATGCATTACTAGGTAAGATGATATGCTATTTAAAATCAACTCAGTTGCAAAAACGCTAGAGCGGGTACAACTAGGTCAGGCAAATAATTTACAGGTTCTCTTGATGAGCAGTCATTGCGCTAGATCTCATCATAACGGTGCAAAGTGCGCACCAGATTGGTTAAACGGAGCCAACCACGTAGAGTTCATGTGTGAACAGCCACCACACTCAACTGCAAATGCGTTAGGGTAGAGCATATGAAATCGTGCAGACACACTTCACAATGGAATGCAGCATCGCAACAAAATTGTGTTCTTATTAATTGCCTTGTCAGTGGTGCTATTTCTCCTGTCTAACTGGAGAAGAACTGACTGATCTGGTGATGGAAATTGGGGTGGGCGCTGTGGTCCCTATTGCCAGCAACAGCAATCACCTGACTCCAGCTACATGCCGAACGTTTGTGGCCATCGTTGGAGCGTTAAAGCGTTAGCGATGAATGTGTCTCTCTGTGTTTGTGACTGCTATCGCTTAATGCAGTCCTTGCACTGCAGATGGTGAGTTCCTCACCAATTCCTTATACTCCTCTCCATAATACTATGTAGCCGTTCCCCTTATTGCGTCCCATGTACATGCATTCCTGCATGTCCACTCGCCTCCCGATTTGTCACACATCCACAACCACTCTTGCTTTGAGAATCCAAACATATAGTCTACCATCCATTCTCGCTATTGTTCAATCACTGGGAGGCGGCTCATCTGCTCATTTTTCCATTTCAATTAGCTCTGAATTTATTTTTTTAGTGTTAGTATCTTACTGGCTGACAGCTTGTCATCCCACCTTGTAATCATTTAAACGTAAATGGAACCAGAATAGACGCCGATATTCACCAGATCAATTTTAGCTATGCGTCCCTAACATAGGTCTTTCCATAAAACGCAACACCAAGGCAAAGGAGCAATGACTTCTTTTTAGGATGGTGACCCCTTTAATTTTAACCACCTATCGTCTCTGTAAGCTTTGGAAATGAGGTTTTCAAACCTCATTACGATAAACGGTGCAGAAACAAGTTTCATCACTACCATGATCATAAAGTGAACCACCGTAATAGTTTAGAGTTAAGATTAAAAAGTTTCGCATGATTGTGACTTCTCACTGCAGTGATTTGCTTGTAGTAACAGCCGATAGCTTGGATTTAGCCTGTCCTCTTTGCATTTTATTCAATTCTTTTAGTCATTTTCCTTCTCTGAGAACATGACCTATCATCTATGAAGTTGGCCCAATGAAGACATGTTCAAGTAGAGCGGGTCCCATTGTCCATTGCGAAGACGTAAGATTGAAGGAGCATGATGGTAGAGGCGACTTTGGTGTGGTCTATCTGAATCGCTTACGCCGGAGAAAGATGGCAGTGCAAAAGATTTATAAAAGCCCAAACCACGAATCTCTTTTCAATGCAGGAAGTACTATGAATAGACCGTCGTATTGACGCAGAGAAGTAAACAAGAGGATTCTCAGTGAATCCTAAAGTGGTTGATGGCTGATAAGGGGAGAAAACTCAGTTGTACGCCAAAGTGGCCGAGGTGTTAGCGATTCGAGATGAGATAAAATGGCACCGACCACTGACGTGATTAAAAGACTTATTGCTGAACTAAATCTACTTAAGTTTTAGGCTGTAGAGGTATCCTAAACATTCTAGTGTTGCTAAACCATCCAGTTGGAGACAGATACATATTTGCAAGTGCATTAGCTTTCAGCTATCATTTATAGGTTTTAAGTACAAAGCAATATCATCTCCTTCTTGCCCTAGCTTCCACCGATTCCCAAAATTAGCAGTTGTTTACAATTATAATGACCAACAACACCGTTGCGTGGCATGCATGCGACACGAGCCACTTACTAGGCAGGGTCGGTCGGTCATGCTGGTCCGTGCCACAGAGGCATTCAATGAGATCAGCATGAGCGTAAAAGATGTGATCGGTTTCTTGTACTGATGGCATTTACCTGATCCCAACCTGCAACGTTGCGGATGTGGAATGGTCGCCGGGAGGCACAACTTCGTACTTTGAATGAAAGGTCAATTGTCTCTTTACAGATTGTGGTTCTGCCTTGTGGCACGAACGAAAGACGAGACCAGCGGCTACTTAGCTCTTCTGTGTCTTAGAGGAAATGGTCACGAACTTTACAGGTGGTGTGCAACGTAAAACCTCTGCATTTGGATGATGAGACGCTCGTTAGCTTGAAAAGAAGTTAGCCTAGGTGTAAGTGCGGGGGGATTAGAATGTCGTTACACTCACTGAGTAGTCCGCATGTTATTATCCAAGAGACCATGCAGATACGATCGCTAAGAAATGTGTTTTAGATTCTCTTTGCAGCAGCAGACATGCATTCCTTACTTTGGCTATTTAAGCTAGACCGTGCTAGTAAAGCAAACCAATGTCAAGTTAAACTCCTTTTTGTAATGCACAGCATAAGAGTCACTGCAAATCGAAAGCAGTTAACCTGGGACCTAGGAAAGCGGTAAGCCTAGACTTCTATGCTAGTCACGTGCATAAACATCACTGCCCCAATTTAGATTCAACAGTGCTAAGACTGGCGTAAATATTAAATTCCAAAGGCACTTGATGAGAGAGAGTTTGAGTGTTGCAGAGGCTTACAATTACAACTTTGCAGCTGCAAATACCGAACACGAGAGGTCCAGAAAAAGGCTTACAAATGCACCATAAAGCTGAAGGTGAGGTTGCTGAATAAGTTCCCTACGGTGCTTGAAGTGCTTATACTTGGTTGATTCTAATTATAAAACGACCAGAAATGGTTAAAATGAACCTGACACCGAATTGATTTGCATTCTGTGTGCTCATATGCAAAGTAATAAATTTGCGTAGGATTGGGTAACGCATCTCCATGCAGTGATTTCCGGTATTAGGAAATACGAAGGACAAGAGCCTCATTAACCTGCACATCGCTGGTCCATAGTGCCGTCGCTCTGATGAGCTTTCAATGGGGACTTCCTTAAAGGTCACCTCCATAACTTCCATTGGCGGCACTTATTACCAGACAAGGAAATAAACATTTTCAACCCATGTTGATGGCGGCTCATTAACTAGTGCATAGGTTGCCCCAGGATAGCATCCATCTCACGAGTCGGGGCAGCCAAAGAAACAGTCACCAATTTCGCCTTTGGCATTACAAAGGCTTATGGCAAAAAGCTTCACAGTCAGTTAAATGGAGTCATTTGATATTTTGCTCAACTGCATGCAATTCAGTCGCTGTGAGTTCCGCTTACCCTCTGCAGAAGGCACTGGCTTCGGAGACTTCCAGCTCTTCACCATATCATTGCAAAATGCCCTCATTTACCACAACGCGTTGTTGCCACTTCTTTTGAGCCCCAAGTTGCTGCATTATATACCACTCTTCTGTTCATCCGCGGCATTTCGAGATGGGGTTATTTAGATATCTCTTCGTTTGGTTCTGACGCATGTTTATGGCTTCGCACTTGTATTTCTGCCAAAAGGCATGATTATTGGCCAATAGCTTACCTAAAGCTTCTATGCATCAAAGAACTTTCGCGTTCCATTTTATGCCACTTTTCGTATTTAGAAAGGTCTTAAGGTGAAGGTATTCGGCGTTGTCATAATCTGGTGTTAGTGGCCACGTTCAGTCTAACGACCCCCACAGTACTGCCTCAGCTCCGTAAGGGGTCGTAGGCTACCCTTAGCGTCTGAGCTGCTGCAATCCTCGACCACAAAACCGACAATAGCTGTTGGGTAGGGTAGACAACAACGCTGGCTAAGTTTAAATCTTCCTCCATTATCATAGCACAGAAGCAGCTGACTAGGATATTTAATTAAACGTAGGTCTGGAGTAGAGAGATCTCACCGATATCACTTATGCACCAGAGAAGTGGCATCAGCATGAAAGCTATTGCAATGCAGTGTTGCTGCTCTTTGATTGATTAGGTCATCTTATGTGTGCGAATACGCTCCAGACTATGAGCAGACCTACGAACACCGGGATTTTGCGATGGGTTGACATTGCATCGTTTTGGTCAGAATTGAGTTAGGAATCACATGCTGTTTAAGGGTTGCCTTTGAAAGTCATATTGGAGGTAGGCGTTTCCTCACTAGTCATACCAGTCACAATATGACAAAATGTTACTTATCGACTCCCATTCTACAACACTTGATCTCACACCTTAACATCTTATCATGCTTGCTAAACCCACGTCATGGATAGATAGGCACGAATTGTCCAGGATACGAAATTCGCGCTCCACTTGAGGAAGGATGACATGCACAGAGGAGTTGGGGAGGTGTACTGCACGTCTTTACCTAAGGGGAGACTTCTATTAATGCTCGCATTTTATAAGGCAAGGTACATCAGGTTAGCCTCCCAAACTAGCAGGTTCATTTGAATGTCCCTTTAGACAAATTGCCTTCAAACTTATTGAAGGAGAATTTAAATGAGGGAGTGACTCAGAAATTGGAGGGCAAATCGACGAAGCTGGTGCAACTCTATGAGATTTGCCTAGGTATCGCTTCAATTTAAGTTTCGTTCAAGGATGTGGCTATTGCTTCGCCACGCTTTAACCTCATGCAAGCATGGGGAGAGGTCGAATCATTTCTCTACCCTTCGCACTGAGTGCACTATGAGCGCCGCTGCAGGTTTCTGCGCACAATGCATTCTGGTCCATACAGGACCACCATCTAGCGCCAAAAACGCTTTTAACTTCAGCTGCAAAGTAGACTCCCTTCAAGTTTACGATGCCTTTTCACATGCGCATACATGTATGCGTATGTAAACTCGTTCGTATAAAATGGCAGCACAGATGTTAAATGTTTGTTTGTGGAGGCTTTGTGTCAGATTATTAATTGATATAACCTTTTTATCAAATCAGCATATGCTGTAAACTGCATAAGAATGAAGCGGCTCAAATAGCGAACAAATGCAGCGAATCACAGTCTTGGTGACTTACTCAGTAACATTGCTTCTCCAGCCACCACAGCAACTTCAGCATCCCAATTTTGCATATTTTGACATGATTTGGCTAACGTAATTAGATACTGTCCGGTTCGCTCAGTGTATAGATGAACCCTTGAGTTGCTCTTGTGGGATCAAAACGGTGAGTAGTTTTGTGAGATCTAATTGTCATGCATCATCCATACGTTTCAATATCATCAAATGCGATATCTCTTTGGCCTCGAAACAGTTGTAACTCAAAATGTTTGCTGCATGAGTTACATTTCATTCGCAAATTTTAATGTACTTCTCAGTTTTACTGTAAGTGTGTATATTTGTAAGTGGGTGTAGGTTTAACGCAGTATGTGCTCTGCTACCACGCTATAGTCTTGGCGTCTCATGCAAATCCTATCCAAATTTAGGCTTCGTTTTACCGTGTTGCATTTCAAATAAATGCGGATTCAAAATTATGCCCTACTGAGCCAACTGCCTTGCAAAATATCTCACGTGGAAGTAGGTGCCCACATCATCTCTGTAGGCAGTACTAGGTCCATTTAGCGTAGTTTGCATCGAATGTTTGCAGCTACTCATTGGTTTCATCTTCTTCTTTGCAAAATTCCGATGCAGATTACGTGAGTAAGGTGCCATTTAATGCTACTACTTTAGCAATGTGGGCAAGTTTATAGCGGATTTCGCGCCAGCTCTATGCCCGCATTTTACGACTGATGATATGCTAAGAACAGACTTTTTGCTAGGTGAGGTCTGATAGTTTTCTGTGCAAACGAAAGCACACAGGCAGTAATGAGGGACAGATCTGACCTTGAGTAATTAACCTAACTTCGCTTTGATGACGCGACTGTGCAAACGTTGTACTTCATCACTTCGCATAGGACCGCAGCATTCGCTTGAGTAGTTTTGGATATTGCTGCAGCAATATCACATGGATCACAGTTGGGCATGTCCGCCAACATTAACGAAATGTGCACCAAATGCGACTGTGATGAACCCGTCGTTTTGTCTGCACTTAGCAGGCTCTAACAAGCAAAGATCATCTTTTTTCGTAAATGAGCTGTTCAAGCAGGTTCGCGCACGAAAGAGAATCTCTTTTGCAGGTGTATTCGCCTTCTCTGTTTATTGCTACTTATGCAGGCAGACTTCGTTTAATTGTAGAAAAAAGAGAACTTGACTCTTAGGGATGAGGAAAGTTTCCAAGCCAGGTCCGGCATTTAATCCATCTCGTCTGTATGATATTGCAATCGGGAAATAGCAGAGCCAAGCGGTGTTGGAAGAGCGACCATTTGTATGCGAAGAACCCCTACCGCAACACCTTCTTGTTAGGTCAGAAGCAATGGGGTGAACTTGAGCAGGTTAATCACTATGAAGACATCGACATCTGCATGCATATCCCATTGCACAGGTGTCCTGCGCAACCCAAGACAGAGGCCATACAGGAATCAATGTCGACCATGTGACTACAGTGCGAGCAGATTGCGGGACCATCTGTTGCTCTGCTTGAATAAACAATGACCATGTGACCGCAGTGTGAGCGGATTGAGAGATCAGTTTTCGCTCTGCATTAAACAATGCTGACCATGCTGCTGCAGTGCCAGTAGATTAGGCGAAAAGATTTTCGCTGCAAGAGCCCATACGGACAAAATTTCGCTTAGCATGAATTATTATTGCCAAAATGTCTGTAGAGAGAGAGGATGGGGAGACGAAATCTTGCTCTACGCACGTCAATACTGACCACGTGATTGCAGAGTTGATGAACTGGTAGGCCTAATTTTGCCTTACAAGAATCATCATTGACAATGTGACTGCGAAGGTAGAGGATTGCGGGACGAATTTCTGCTTCTCCTGTGTTAAGGTGGGTCATGCGACAGCACAGTGTACATTAAGAGGATAGGATGAAGATCAAGGTGAAGCAAAGTTGACGCGGAAATAAGCATTAGGCAAGAGCATATTCTCGTGATTGTACGCCTTATTGTATTGCCGATCTTATAACTTAAGCAAGTTTTCCACTTCTAAAATTTCAAAGCGTATGCCTTCAAATCAAAACGTGCTTAGTATTTCGGGTCGAAATTATTAGTGACTAAAAGTGCGAATATTGCAAGAGCTTCGTTGAATTGGTTGCAAACTCCCCTAAAATAGGTGGACACTGGCCCCTTTGGTTGAATTAAACCATTACGAGAGTACGAGGTGTTCAGAAGCAACAAGCCTTCAGTGGTATTAGAAGCTGACAAAAACACTCAAATGTTTACTGTGGCACAGCACAAAGATTACCATTGCAACTTTCATCTTAAATTTAATTAATTAAATTCACCTAAGAATTACCATATGTATCGAAGCCCAATCGTGTTGGCTGGACTAAGTTGTGGTAATTTTCTCAACCGTGCAACGTTTTGTTTGCTCCGATGAAGTTCCATTGCCGTCCATAGCCTGCCATCAGAACGGAGAAGAAGTGATTTTGCACATGCGGCCCACCGTTCTGTATGAGCCCCTAAAACTGTTGCTCATTATACGTTTGGCACCACCTTTCTGCTTATCTTATCTTTTAAATGGAAGTGCAATTCGCTAAATGCAAATGCATCCAAAGCGAGTGCATGATGTTTTCCAATGCGCACTGATTGCGGATCTGAATTGAAGTGCAAGTACAAGGTATGATAAAGGCGTTACAAAGGAAGCTGCTGCTCGTTAATGGAGACGGGGGATTATTTCCTAAAAATCTGTCCGCAGCATCACCGCTTTGTGCTGTCACCTAGCTAACACCCACAATAATACAAGTCTTAGAGTAAAACACGTGAGAAATCATGAATGTGCCTCACGCTTGCCAAATCCAACAAAAAAATGAGCTGTCACGGTGGAACTGTGCTTGATTTTGTGATGGTGGTGGTGCCTATGGAGAGCAATTGTGTCAACGGTAATTTAAAGTCTCTCTATGAGGATTACGGTTGCTAAAGAGGCGGGTATTTCCGTACAACACATGGAAAGGAACGGACCGTCGTGGAATAAAAGTACTAGCAAAAAATGACTCGATAAACTTGCCCTCGGCTATTGTGTATTGGAAGCTGTGGATTGGGGGTTAAGTACACAGATTGACCTAATGATCTGCGTGGAGCATTGTAGGGCAAAGTAGATTAGAAATCTTTTAAATATAGGTGGAATCGCACCAATTTAATACAAAATTGCTGAGCGAAAATGCAGTAGAAAAGAGCCTTAAGGGATTCAAACATTTAATATGCTGAATTTAACTGGAACACAGGTCTTTCTTCATGGCTTTCAGTCTGCAGCCCCGACAATTATCGCCCATAATTGCTTTGGAACTAAGAAAGATGGAGCGCTCACAACTGCGCTGAAGCGCAAACTAACAGCAGTCAGCAAAGCACAATTCCACTATCGCACCTAAATTGGCTTAAAGACGCAACCACTTTGCTTAAATGGCTCCATCTATGACCAAAGACCATGAGATGCAGCAGCGTTATATGAACTTGGTAGAATCAAAGAAACTTGGACCAAAACTTCTTCGAAGGTAGGCGAAATGCCAATTGAAATGCGGTCAGATGGGGATTACCATAGTTAAAATTACTACTCATCGCGCAGTTTATTTAGATCCAAGGAACCAATGCTATCTGCTCATTTCCCTATAGTGGAGATGCAATCGCCTGTGCAAATTGTCCGACTAGTGGGCCTTAATGTGATCTCCTCGTGACATCGTTTTGGGTGGCACGACCTAGCACATTGAAACATAGACCAGAGCTAGCACGCGCTAAAGCGCAAACGCATGCCCAGGCTTGGTCTTACCATCTACACGATATCTGCTTGCTCCAAATAAGCAAGAGTGACGTGAGTGCAAATAGAACTACCATCAGGACAACTAGTCTGGTACGCATATTAATGGTGAGTTGACCTTACCCTTATTTAGACACGCTTCCAAACCTTCGGGAGGGGATTTTCTCCTATGACGCATAAATTTCGGCTGCAATAATGTGTAGAATCACTGACTGCCTAACGCCAACTTTCCAAGCGAACTCCAAATGCGGGGATTTCGAACCGCTGCCTGGACTTCGATTCGACCCATGTGTCAGCTATAATCCGTGGCGCTCCACGACTGAACAGTCGTAAACCATTTGGCGCATTTGCATTCCATGTAATGTCCACGTTTGTTGCGGAAAGGTTGACTGGCGTTGAGATATTTGGAGAACGGATACAACGCTTCATTTTCCGTGTGAGAGCACGCAAGACAGCTGTGACCACTAACGGTTGGCAATTAAATCTTCCCTAGTTGGGGACAACTTCACTGAAGCACCAAACGCTTTTTGTGACATCTTAGTAAAATATCCACTCGTTGAGTGACTTGGTGCTAAATCAAATCACAAAACCCAATTGACAACTAGCTCATTTGCTAGGTAAAGTCGAGTGTAGCTCTTGCCTATGACCAGTCGATAAATCGTTGTTTGAAAACGGGATGGGAGAACTAATTGCGTGAAACAGATTAATGCGAGGAAAATTCCTTGCTAAATGGGTTACCAGTCCACTACTGCTGGTGACTTGACGCTATGGGATGATATGATTCGAATATTGCACCACAACTGGTAATCCTTGTCCTACTACTACACTGATGTGTTGTTGTCCATTTTAGCAAAGGATGGCAGTGATAGCAAACAAAGTTATTAATTCATAAACATCCGATGATTTTGTTACATGGCACTATAGCAGCTCGAGACTCCCTTTAAGGTAAAAGAAGGCATAGTACTGGGGTAGAATACATGCATTCTGGAAACAGAGGGCTTGGGGCTGTTGGCACGGCTCAAAGGCCGACCAACCGGCTCAGTAATATATGGCCACCCAAGTGAACGAAACCGGCAGTTCAAACAAACAAAAGTACTACAGGCATGCTATCCCCGGACCTAAAATACGTGCCTCAAGTAATTCGCTCATTTGCAGCGAACACTTGCCCTCTCATAATCTGGCCGGTAGACTAAGCACTTGTTAGTCAGGCTTTATAAATCTCGTACCATCTTGCACAGTTCGAACTACTTCTTACTTTACAGACTTTAACTTATTATGTGAATGATTATAATGAAAGGAATTTCGGTATGGGCTTGTTTAGTCAGACATTCTAAAAGGCCCTTCTACTGCCGCAATATTGATAGGCATTTTCCACGAATGCTCAAATGACTACTAGGCAGTGTTGTCTGAGGTGATTTGCAGAAAGCCTATATTGGATAGGCTTTTCTCTTATTTTGACAATTGAACACGAAATGGACAATTAGAAAACAAATGCTTAAAAATACAACACGAGCTATATGACATGATCGCTGTACAAAGTTGGCATTAAAGAGAGCCCAGTACTTCGTCTCAAGGGGTTGATTTGTTTGTGTCGATGCTGCATACTGCCCTGGCAACTCAGGAGGTGAGAGCAGCATTCTCAACAAAGGTTGTAGCAGGGGTGGAAAATTGACAATTTCCTGGTTATCAGATTATTTGGCTACGGCTTAAAAACTATTGCAAACCGTGATTCCAGCTACAGCATGTGTCGCATGTGCTTTTGCATGTTTGACCGATTGGTAAAAGCATGCCGACAGACGGGGTAGATAAAGGACCCTTCGCCCATATGCCTCCGCTCTTAAACCATAAGAATCCGATTGCGTGCGCATGCCTTCTCACAAAAGCAATATTTCCACGGGCGTAAATGACATTGTTTATGCATTAATTGAGAGGTGGAGCTGACGTATTTTCTCACGCTCGAAGCATTGACAAAGCCTGGGCTCTTTCCTGTTCACCTAATCGGGAATTATCGGAAAGTTCAACATATCGTCAACTACGCCGCCCTCAGTTGCCTTTTTTCAGTGTTGTTTTCTGCGACATTAGTAGCAAAAAAAGTAAAGCTTGACAAGATTTCGGTTGTGCTTGTGCATTACTTGTTAAAAGGGGTCGATTTGCGGTGTACTGATACTACGAACACGGAAGTGGCTATGCTGGATTTGGCGAGACTGCGCTAGAGGCATTGACAACGCACGGCTTAAAGCTTAGTGCTCTAACTCCAGATTTTGCTCTAACGAGAGGCTAGGAAGGGTGTGGAAAATTTTCTTTCCGTCACCTGGTTGTCCCATGCCGATTAAGGGAAAGAGTGCAGTCCTTATCGTCTCATGTCCATTTATCCTTGTTTCATGGGGTTGCGTGTACTCGCGGTTGCCTTCATCGACCAAACCATCTGAAGTTAGTACCTGCGACTTAAAAATGTGCAATGATGGTGAAGAGGGATCGCATGATATTGCAATAGCCTTGATGCATACTGTGAGAAACGTTGTGTTAAAAATGTAAGACCCTACTGCAAGTGTTAATGCAAGATTTACCCATAGGAATTGGTCACTGCTATTGGAATAGAAATTTCTTAATTGCACCATGGAGCTGGTAGGGGTATGTTTGAAGAACGCTGTAAGTGTGCAACAATGCCAGATCAAACGGGTTCTAAACTTGCAAGCTAAGCTACTAAATCGTTTTATTCTTTACAGTATTGAATTTCTAACTTCCAACTTCGTTGAGGAGGGGAGTCTGTTGACGATTTCGGCGAACTGGTCCCACTAGGTGGTCTACCAATATATTTCAGTAGAGATTATTTTAGCATTCTATACTGCCTTGCTTGAAGCACCTTCGGGGTTGAATCAAAGGGCACGGTCTCGGTCAAGGCTATTCGTGGATCTCCCAGTCGGTGAAGTACTCTCTACCTAACTCCATATAGGGTAAGTCCTGACTATAGACATTGCTTTCACTTAAAAACGGGCCTATGTAATGCAAAACACGTGCGACTGAAATTACTATGGGTCCCGTGAATGTTGGCACACGAGCTGCCCTTAATCTGGATCCACCCACTGGCAGCAGTCGCTGCTTTATCTGTCGAGACCGCTCTTACCTCAACAAGATGAAGTGTTGAGTGAGGAGGTCAACCTCACGCACCCACAGGACGCACCCAGATGAGATGGAATTCCACTTCTCTCCACTTGGAAAGCCCAGTTTTATTCTATTCAACCTTGATTTCGTCGGAGATCTAAGCGTTCCTACCAACTTTCTCTCAACTGGTTCGATTTAGTCACGCATCAAGGCGAACTGCCTCCACTCAAGTTGAATTGGATATAATCGTGTGCACTGATGCTCTTGTGCAGATCCTCATGCAAAGTCTCCTTTTATAATGCACGCAAGTATTTGTCTTTAGGCACACTTTTCCTTCCCTCGTAGTGCTTCAGCAGGACTTACGACTTGTCTATATAGATGGGCCATACGATTTGAGGGCGAAGCGCATGATTGCATTCACGGTTCGTTTGCCCAAAGCTAAACTTAATTTTGAGGAATCCCGCTCTCTGTGGTGCAGGGAAATTTTGTTTCGCGGGGTGGACTTCTTTAAAGGGATCGGCAATAAGACATTATTCACGTGAACAGATGGTGCTATGGCGGTTAGTGGGGTTGGGACTGCGTTTGACCAACGTAGCGGCAGTTTTGCACGACAAATGAGTAAACTGCTGGTCCTGAAGAAGCTGGCATAGAAGCAGCCATTTTATGCGCTGCAGAGTGTAAAGGAGGTTTTGGCAAATGTGTTATTGCAACTGTTCTTCCTTGCCATCTGTTTGGGTTCTATTTAGCTAGGAGAAAGCGGTAAGGAAAAGAGCCGGCGTTTTCACACGATCACTGTGGATGTTTCTGTAACGAACTATTTCAAATGGTTTTAACGCTTACAATTAGTGTGGTCCCAATTGTTAGTGGAATTCCCGTAGACCAGGAAACTGGGGCAGTTGCAGAGGGTAGGCATTGCACACTCTCCCATCCAAGTATGCTTCCTTCCCCAGTCATGCCAAGGCTGGGCGAACAGCAATGGAAATTGGGATCGTTGCAGATAAGAGCCGGACTCGCCTACCGCTACCACCGATGAGGTGAAAGCAATGCATCAAGACGAACCCTACTCAACATGTCACTCACCAAGCAACCCTTCTGTTGGGCTGGCCTTCGTATGAATAACAATGGATTCACGAGGTGGACGCGGCATTTCCTCATTCCTCAATACAACTTTCCAATGGGTCAAAACTGCAGGAACACTGAAGTATGTAGCGTTGTGGTCCAAAATCTCACTTACACACGGATGCGGTAACTGATGTGGTTTGATTCGTGAGTGCTTTCCTCTGTGTAACACCGACTACGCTGTGATGGGTGAGGCATACGATCGGTGCAAGAGAGTGTTAAAAGCAACACTTGGGGGTAGAGGAGAGTTGTGCCATGATTGGATTAGTCGCTTGAATCTTCTCTCTGTCTTCAAAAGCTCACATTTTTAGTAACGGAAAACGTATGGACCTCGCCATCGTTCCAATGCAAGGCGGCCTGATCTCGGATCATGTGAGCAGCCATGATCCGCTCTGTGCGTCAACAACGCATATTTTGTCCATTTGCAATGTGTCCACGTAGCGAGCACCAAATGACTTGCACTGATACAGAGGGATTGGTCCGCTGTCGCCACTGAAGTGCACCAAAGCATTCTGACGACAACTTAAGCGTCTCAACAATCAGTTCACACTGCGAAGAGGCTGCGCAGTGTGGGTGAAGTAATTGGCCAAATCTTCGATGCATGGGTGTGCATGGTAAAAATATCAACTTAAGGCCCATCTTTCAAATATCACGCGTCGGAGCGAATTAGGTCACCTTCATGTAAAAAGTGGTCGTGATTTGCGTCATAGAAGTTATTTTGAAGATTTTGCGCCAGAAAAGCATTGACAAAATTTAAATCTAAGTAAAAAGGTAAGCAAAATATAAAGCTCATTGTGAGTAGTTGAGTGCATTCAGGCAAGATGCACCCTCAGTAAGGGGCTACCAAATGGAGACCTGAAAACATCAACGCAGGTTTCAAGCTGCTTGGTACACTTAGATCCGACAGACGCATTTCAAGCAATAGCCGAGGCATGGCTTACTAGTTACACAGAGTCGAATCAAGACAGTTGCATGGATAAGGGTGAGACCAACTCATTAGTTGACAAGACACGAGCAGTGCTCGCACTACCGATCAGAAGCGAGCGATCATCCTCTCAGCCGTCCAAAGTAGAAAATTATTACTGCTTATACAAGCGGTGTTGTGGTCGCAAAGGAGGATTTCACCGTCACAATCCAATGCAGTGGAATGGGACAAATTGAGTAAGCCAACCTCCCTACTTATGCATAGTTGGATGTGTCAGCACAGATGAATTGTCTCGTCCCAGAACAGTCGACACAGAAGGTCCGCTAACTTCTCCCATCGTAAGTGGTCATGAATGACTGTGCTATGCCTAACGTTGCCGCAGCAAGCAATGCGCAAACCAGGAGTTGGAGGTCACACCCTAACTGACTGTTTGTGGGAAGTATTGTTGCAGTAGTGGTTATATGGAAGCAGAGCCACGACGAGACAGCCATCCTTATTTTGAAAATCTACAGCCGATCGACTTTGAAACGTTTGCATCTATCACTCAGAAGATCTACTGCTGCGCGAATGAGAGAGTGAACCGAATGTGCCTCCTGAGTCTGAAGCAGCGTTGGTGAGAGGTTGAAGGGGTGAGGCAGGCGGGGTTGCGCGACTTTGTTGTTCATTGAAGATTTCGGTGGCAGACTTTCGACGTCAGTGGATAGCATCCATACAGCGTCGCGAGACACCTTCTATTGCTCATGGCTCCGTCGCAGATTGGAAGTCAATGGAAGCGGAGCGGGGAGTCTTGCTTTGACTTTGATTGTCCCGACACGCTGCACTGACAATTTACTGCAACTCTTCGAACCCCTCTAGCAATTTTCTGTCAAATACACCAGAATTGAGCATTTAACCTGTTAACTAATCGTGGAATTGGGGTGCTGCTTAAGTGGGTGTGTTAAAATGGCCGATAAAGGAAAACAATATCCCCTATGTGCTACAAATATGTGCATTCTGACCAAACACTTTACCTTTTGCTTGGATCCAAGGTAGACGCAGGACACTACATAGCCTCCCTCACTTGATGCGACCTCGTCGAGGCATCGAGACGCAACGTGGGAAGGTGGGCTGAGACATGCCTCTAGGTGCCAGCTCATTTCTGTCCAATAGTTCCTATTCTGATTATGATTAGTGGTGAACAATGCTGAATCACTCGAGGATCAGTTATGCTGAGTTGGTCTTTGGTGGTGCTAGTGGATTTGAGAACAATTGGGATGAGCTGCGGGTTATCTTTATAGTTTATGCTTGTTGCGTCTAGTGTTTCTACTTACAAGCATGCTTTTCCCATTTTTATTTACCCACAATTACTGACTTTATCCGTCGAGTTTTTGTTAGTAATTGGTTTCAAGGTCACGTGCAAAGAGACTTTGTTTTAATTGGCTGAGGACTAACGGTGTGTCTATATATACTTGATGCGCACTCGCACTGTCTCAGAATACTGTGATCGAGATGCATGCGAACAGTTGTGGTGAAGATGATGGAACAGACTCTTCAAGACGTCCCGCTTCCGTAAGATGAAAAGCTTTGTGACCACAAATCATAGACCCTGCTTCCTAGTGCTGCTGAAGCTGTTGAATTTTCTCATGAATTGTCTGCCAGTTCCAACCCTTCAGATGCTCATTACAATAATTTCGCCGAAAATCAGGCTGTGACAAATAAGAATTGGAGTAAAATTTTGACAGTGTATGTGCTATTCTTCCTGCCATTTTGTAGAGTCAAAGATTTCATGGATGAATTGGATGAGAGGACAAGCGTCATGGACGCAGCACAGCCTAAATCCTTGGAGGAGACATTAAACACAATTACTTCTGCTGTTGGCGAGGTCGTCAACCGCATAGTATGTTAGCATAAATGGCTGTTCCCTCTAGACTGGGGCAATGGCCAATGAAGATTTATCTGAAAGACCGAATAACAGTAGCGCTTGCAAGTTTCTTGTGACCCTGGATGGAGAGCAGGCATCTCTGCCATCAGAAGAGGTACCACATGTTCCGTTAGTGATACATTTTAGAATGCTTTTATACCGCCTCATTTCAGCAGTCCCACAAAGCGACCTGCTTCAAAGCTCATCGTTCGGCCACAAGATTTCTTCGCTATTCGGCCAGACAACAGTCATGCGCCATTTGTCCCCACCTTGAGATCAAAACCAAACGCGATTGTTGGCCTGCAGGGTGTTTAACTCATCTGATTTCATGTATATGTATTGTGGAGGGTTTGAGACTTCCTAAACAATCAGTCCTGTTGCTTCAGACTGCACCTTTGAATCGGACCCAGAAACCGGCGACTACACCTACCCCTATCTATCAGAGCTGGAGGCGTACGGCAAGGGTATAGGGCAGTACAAATATGATAGTTCTGCATTGAATCCAAGGCCACCGCTTCTGGATGAAACACCATTGGATATCATCGACACGGTTGACGGCCTAAGCAATATGTTGGTGGAATTGGGTGCAGCGTCAGAAATCGCTGTTGATTTGGAGGTAAGTGGTGTAATGGGGCGTGCTTGTTCTTGTGCCTTGAACCACAAGTCTTGTCACTACTCTTCCCTTCTACAGCACCACAGTTATCGCTCATTTCTGGGGGTGACATGCTTGATACAACTGTCCACGCGTACAAAGGATTACATTGTTGACGCTCTTGCCCTTCATGATCACCTCAACCAGTTGAACGAGGTGTTCACCAACCCGAGGGTGGTAAAGGTGCTACACGGCTCCAACATGGATTTGCTGTGGTTACAAAGGGATTTTGGTGTTTACATCGTGAACCTATTCGACACTGGCCAAGCAGCCCGGGCGCTGCAATTTCCACGGTTTTCCTTTGCTTACCTTCTGCAAAGTTTTGTTGGGATTCTTCCAAACAAAGCACTCCAGTTGGCCGATTGGAGAATAAGGTGAGTTCATAGTGAACTGCGTGAGATACGATTGGCTGCTGTAGAATATCCCATTTGGAACTAGAGACCTTGGAAGTGGCAGCTATTTGGTAAGGCTTACTGGCTTGTTCAGTTCATTGGGGCATTTTCATTGCGCCAGTTTTCATGAGGAACTGCTCTCATTAGTTTCCTTGTTCTTGGTGCTAAGACAGTCATTTGATAATCAGTGGAGGGATCTCAGCTGTCCTCAAGAAATGTCGCATAGCTCAGGAGCCTATGAATGGGGGAGGACTGAAATATGGTAATTTTAGATGGAATGATGAGAGGGGGCGCTCGTAGTCGAAGTAAAAGCTAATTTGTATTACATGATGAATTGGCTTGCCCACCATTTCATTGTAATGGGAAGTGTCAATTTGGATGGTTATTGTGTAAATTTGCTGCGCTTAGACCCCTTCCCGAGGCGTTGGTAGACTATGCCCGGTCAGATACACACTATCTGCTCTACGTGGCTGAGGTGCTCCGTGGCTTGCTGGTTAGTCAAGGTCTGTTGACTGACGTTCTCCAACGCAGCCAGGAGCTCTGCTTGCGTGTACGTATCAGCTGTCTGTCCTGGATGTTTTGCACTTCACACTTTCTTATATCGCTTTCCTTCATTTTGCTTTCTTCCATTAGATTTACAAGAAACCGAAGTTTAACCCGTTGGAGTATCTGTCAAAACCGCATGCAGTGGTGAGGGAGTCTCTGGATAAGCGGCAGCTGTACGCCCTTAAGTATCTGTGCATGTTGCGAGACACCATTGCACGAAAAGAGGATGAAAGTTACGCGTACGTTTACCATCTCCATCTTGCCACGCCTTTTTGACCACCCGCGGGTGCTTTGTGACGCGCCTTATCAATACGAAATGATGTCATAACTGTCGTCAATTGGACATTGAGCATTGCTAACGTGCTATCGCTACTGTGGTTGACATGGTTAGGAGCTGTTGCTAGGTCACGTGGCGAGGAGCGTTTTGGACGCTCTAAAAAATTGTCGTTTTAAGGTCACAATGGGAGTAGGCATGTTTTCTTTGATTTTCTGTTGCGTTCTATGTGTATGGGAAGGTGGAACAACAGGTTGACGTGCGATGACGACTCTTAAATCTCCCAATTTGATATTATGAGCGGGATTAGGCAATCACCTCTACTCACTTAGCATACCTGTGAAGAATTGCGAGCAACTACACTTTCGAGGAGCGTTACACTCAATCAAGGGTGGCAGTTCGTTGGATAATTAGAATAGTGCGCTTTGGGTTGTCAAAGGCACTGAATAAACAAGGCATCAGGGAGGAAAGCATTTTTGAGACATGAAGCTGGGAGATTGTGGTGGATGTGTGAAGTTCTCAATTCATTTCCCTTTTCTTCTTCGTTTATAGCTTCGTCCTTCCCAATCACATGCTGCATCAGATAGCTGAACGGCTGCCCATGTATGTCCCTTCTCATAAGTTACCATAAGACTCCACTGTTTGTAGTTAGTAGCACAAGTATTCACGTCTTTTGTACAGGGAAAGAAGTGGAATGTACGCTTGCTGCAGTCGGGTACCACCTCTGTTGCACAAGTACTTGCCGGAATTTCATCAGATTGTTCTCAATGCCAGGAATGGCAGACAGGTCGATCAGGTAGTCCCCTTTGTGTGTCTTTAACAAGTGGCCAAATAGCAGCGCTACATCATCAGCTCAAATTGTTTTCTTCAGGAAATAGAAGCTGATATGGCGATTGTGGCGCAATCCAAGTCTTCGTAACTAGTCTTGCCCGACTCTTACTTTTCCCATCGTTCTATCTCCACTTCGTTTGTCCCCGTCGCAACCCTTGTACCCCATCCCAATAGTGCCTTTAACTCAATTAACATCTAATGACGCTTCAGTGCATTGCGCAGTACTGGAGGTGGGGCAGTTGCTGGCAATAAAGTGTCCTTTTCAGTGAAGTGGGTGTCGGTGTAGGAAGGGAAGTGCTCAAAATGCGGACGAAACACTGTCTTACCATACCACGTCTTCGCATTCTTGGATGGGCAAACGCAGTTGGAGAAAGCTAGAATCGACGCTGTTTTAAGGATTGTAGCCTGGAAACTAGAAGCGATTTTTATTGCGGACTGAATGACATGGACTTTTTCACAAGCACTGCTGAATTGGCGTGGTAATGCTTTGTTGTGGTCTCTGTGGTGGAGGCTAGATATGTGTTTCAAGCGAGGGGGAAGGTGTAGCTAACTATGTTTAGGTAGAAACCGCAGGAGAAAAATCATGTGGGGAATCATAACTTTGTAGTGAAGCATCTGGATGTCATATCCGAAGTCGTCTTTTTACTCAAAAATTAGTGGAAAGGTGGCTCATTTTATGGCTTAGGCTCTCAACGCTAAAGCAATTTTGACATAATTTATGGCTGCATACACTTTTATCACACTCTCTGATGGAGAGGTCCTGCCTACGCTTGATATTATCTTACGGAGTGCGATGCGAACACGTCCCACTTATGTCAACATGCGCATTTTACTTTGTGACACCTAAGTGATAGTCGTTTACCGCGAAAGGGAGAGCTGTGAGTTAAACAGACCGCTTTTAACTACAAAAAATCACTTAAGTAAAATGCTCACATTTTCTGTGCCAGCAAGTAAATCTAAGCTTTGTTCCATAGACTGGCTTCCGAAATAAGCTAGTAGATAAAACTGAACCGCTAAAGGGCACTGCAAATGAATTCAGCTAAAAAATACTATAAAAAGTCGGCTACCTGTTTTGTCACATTATTTACTGTCTTGAGGAAAAATTACTTCGAAATCGATCCTGCAAATTTGCATGATTAAAAAGCAGCAGATGAAATAAAAGTAAAACAAAACAAACGGCAATCGCTGATGGAAACATTGTCAGTCTCGTAGTAAGGTAGAGCGATTTATAACTAAGAACCGAAAGAATTGTGTAAATCTTTACCCCAACATGTAAAATAGCCCATCCAAGAATGCGAAGACGTGGTATGGTAAGACAGTGTTTCGTCCGCATTTTGAGCACTTCCCTTCCTACACCGACACCCACTTCACTGAAAAGGACACTTTATTGCCAGCAACTGCCCCACCTCCAGTACTGCGCAATGCACTGAAGCGTCATTAGATGTTAATTGAGTTAAAGGCACTATTGGGATGGGGTACAAGGGTTGCGACGGGGACAAACGAAGTGGAGATAGAACGATGGGAAAAGTAAGAGTCGGGCAAGACTAGTTACGAAGACTTGGATTGCGCCACAATCGCCATATCAGCTTCTATTTCCTGAAGAAAACAATTTGAGCTGATGATGTAGCGCTGCTATTTGGCCACTTGTTAAAGACACACAAAGGGGACTACCTGATCGACCTGTCTGCCATTCCTGGCATTGAGAACAATCTGATGAAATTCCGGCAAGTACTTGTGCAACAGAGGTGGTACCCGATGCAGCAAGCGTACATCCACTTCTTTCCCTGTACAAAAGACGTGAATACTTGTGCTACTAACTACAAACAGTGGAGTCTTATGGTAACTTATGAGAAGGGACATACATGGGCAGCCGTTCAGCTATCTGATGCAGCATGTGATTGGGAAGGACGACGAAGCTATAAACGAAGAAGAAAAGGGAAATGAATTGAGAACTTCACACATCCACCACAATCTCCCAGCTTCATGTCTCAAAAATGTTCCTCCTGATGCCTTGTTTATTCAGTGCCTTTGACAACCCAAAGCGCACTATTCTAATATCCAACGAACTGCCACCCTTGATTGAGTGTAACGCTCCTCGAAAGTGTAGTTGCTCGCAATTCTTCACAGGTATGCTAAGTGAGTAGAGGTGATTGCCTAATCCCGCTCATAATATCAAATTGGGAGACTTAAGAGTCGTCATCGCACGTCAACCTGTTGTTCCACCTTCCCATACACATAGAACGCAACAAAAAATCAAAAAAACATGCCTACCCATTGTGACCTTAAAACGACAATTTTGTAGAGCGTCCAAAACGCTCCTCGCCACGTGACTAGCAACAGCTCTAACCATGTCAACCACAGTAGCGATAGCACGTTAGCAATGCTCAATGTCCAATTGACGACAGTAGTTATGACATCATTTCGTATTGATAAGGCGCGTCACAAAGCACCCGCGGGTGGTCAAAAAGGCGTGGCAAGATGGAATGGTAAACGTACGCGTAACTTTCATCTCTTTTCGTGCAATGGTGTCTCGCAACATGCACAGATACTTAAGGGCGTACAGCTGCCGCTTATCCAGAGACTCCCTCACCACTGCATGCGGTTTTGACAGATACTCCAACGGGTTAAACTTCGGTTTCTTGTAAATCTAATGGAAGAAAGCAAAATGAGGAAAGCGATATAAGAAAGTGTGAAGTGCAAAACATCCAGGACAGACAACTGATACGTACACGCAAGCAGAGCTCCTGGCTGCGTTGGAGAACGTCAGTCAACAGACCTTGACTAACCAGCAAGCCACGGAGCACCTCAGCCACGTAGAGCAGATGTATCTGACCGGGCATAGTCTACCAACGCCTCGGGAAGGGGTCTAAGCGCAGCAAATTTACACAATAACCATATCCAAATTGACACTTCCCATTACAATGAAATGGTGGGCAAGCCAATCATCATGTAATACAAATTAGCTTTTACTTCGACTACGAGCGCCCCCTCTCATCATTCCATCTAAAATTACCATATTTCAGTCCTCCCCCATTCATAGGCTCCTGAGCTATGCGACATTTCTTGAGGACAGCTGAGATCCCTCCACTGATTATCAAAGACTGTCTTAGCACCAAGAACAAGGAAACTAATGAGAGCAGTTCCTCATGAAAACTGGCGCAATGAAAATGCCCCAATGAACTGAACAAGCCAGTAAGCCTTACCAAATAGCTGCCACTTCCAAGGTCTCTAGTTCCAATGGGATATTCTACAGCAGCCAATCGTATCTCACGCAGTTCACTATGAACTCACCTTATTCTCCAATCGGCCAACTGGAGTGCTTTGTTTGGAAGAATCCCAACAAAACTTTGCAGAAGGTAAGCAAAGGAAAACCGTGGAAATTGCAGCGCCCGGGCTGCTTGGCCAGTGTCGAATAGGTTCACGATGTAAACACCAAAATCCCTTTGTAACCACAGCAAATCCATGTTGGAGCCGTGTAGCACCTTTACCACCTCGGGTTGGTGAACACCTCGTTCAACTGGTTGAGGTGATCATGAGGCAAGAGCGTCAACAATGTAATCCTTTGTACGCGTGGACAGTTGTATCAAGCATGTCACCCCAGAAATGAGCGATAACTGTGGTGCTGTAGAAGGGAAGAGTAGTGACAAGACTTGTGGTTCAAGGCACACAGAAACAAGCAGCCCATACACCACTTACCTCCAAATCAACAGCGATTTCTGACGCTGCACCCAATTCCACCAACATATTGCTTAGGCCGTCAACCGTGTCGATGATATCCAATGGTGTTTCATCCAGAAGCGGTGGCCTTGGATTCAATGCAGAACTATCATTTGTTACTGCCCCTATACCCTTGCCGTACGCCTACCAGCTCGATAGATAGGGGTAGGTGTAGTCGCCGGTTTCTGGTCCGATTCAAAGTGCAGTCTGAAGGCAACAGGACTGATTGTTAGGAAGTCTCAAACCCTCCACAATACATATACATGAAATCAGATGAGTTAAACACCCTGCAGGCCAACATCGCGTTTGGTTTTGATCTCAAGGTGGGGACAAATGGCGCATGACTGTGTCTGGCCGAATAGTGAAGAGAAATCTTGTGGCCGAACGATGAGCTTTGAAGCATTCGCTTGGGTGGGACTGCTGAAATGAGGCGGTTATAAAAGCATTCTAAAATGTATCACAAACGGAACAT